>PVJL010003920.1:0-142500 GCA_004026885.1 Lyroderma lyra
TAACAATTGCGTACCACTGAGCTACTTTTAAAACTTAGATGTACATTTCTGTGCGCAGAAAAAAGATGTTCTGAAGTATATAAACCAGATTCTTTACAACTGAGAGGTTATTGTCACCTCGGGCTGTGGGGAAGGGGAGAAACTTAATTTTTTCATAGTGTCATTCTGTATTGCTCAGATTATTTTCAGTGCATTGTGATCACAGTTGTTCTATTTTCAAATTAGTTTTTAATCAATAACACCTACCTGCAGATAAAGTAAAATAATACCACAGAGGCTAGGAGAAATCTCCTCCCATCTCTCTCTACCCTCTGATTCCCTTTTCCTGCAGGTATTCACTTTTAACTCTCTTAACTATTTCCAGTTTCAAATTCTCTGTTTTCATTAACACGTAGGAGGGCCGTCTGGAAAGTATCCAGCCACAGAACATGAAAAATAGAGGCGTTTATGGCTGGATTGTTTCCGGACAGCCCTTGTATACTGCTATTTCTTGGCTTTCCGATTGTGGGCATTATTTATTGACATGACATTCTACCATGGAAGATGGAGTTTTTCACTAACCTTCCCCCATACCTTCTCCCAATTTCCCTCATTCCCTTCCCCCCAAATGATGTCATCTTGGGTTAAATGTGTATTCACATTTACAGTATTATGACAGCATAAAAGTCTTCCATAGCAAAGCAATATACTATTTTATCATTAAATTTACTTTCTTATACACACCCCACCCCCCCAAAGATTACCTCATTTTATTATTAGTTTTTTGTGATTTTGCTGTTGGGTTTAAACTACAGGGTCCAGTAGAAGTAACACCAGCCCCTCTACGTGAATGTCCCACACGAGATGGACGGCAATTTGAGCATTTCACCTAAAATGTCATGTAATGTGCTTGAGTGTCACATTGTTATGTTACAGAATTACACGCTTCTGAGTTTGTCATAAAACATTTGCTGTAGATTACCAGCTCATAAAAAGGGGGTGTCATTTGTGCCAGTCCACCTACGAAATGTCTCCTTCCCACCCCGGCTTCCAGCTCCCCAGCTCCCCTCCGTGGAGGTCACTTTTCCCGCCTCTTGTCTGTCTGTCCAGAGAGACTGTGTACGTGTAACATATATGTGTGTGTGTGTATACATATTTATGCCAGTAGTACTGCACAAAACCCACTGTTCTACGTCTTGCTTTTCATCCACTTAACCAAATATCCTAGAGATTATTCCACAGCAAGACGAAGACTTACTTTATTCTTTTCTTCATGAATGTGCCACAGTGTACATAAACAGCTCTACTGATCAGCAGTGATGCTATTATAAATAATGGTATGATCTTGTACTTATATTAGTTAATACACATAGGTAAATATATCTGTAGGCTCTGTAGTACAGGAAAAATTCCTAGAAACTCACTCACCTTTTTTATTTTAAACAGGCAGGTGTTAGATCAGCTGCAGAATTGTCATGTACTTGGTAAATGTACAAAACAAAATGGTTTTAAATAATGTTTTAATTTCAAATAACATGGTGTAAGTCTCGTGAGGAAGTAGATCTTAAGACCTGAGAAATTTATCTGTACTTATTTTTGTTTTATTTTCTTCTCCATTTTCCAGTTTTCTTTTAATGTTCTCTCTTCTCTGTTTTTCTTTTCCTTGTCTTTCTCCCTCCCTCCTTCATTGCTTTTTCTTCCTTCCTTTCTTCTTTCCATTTTAAAACACAACAGCCATTTGTTTTCTATTAATAGGTCGATTGAGAGCTATGTAACCACTAGGTGGTGGTACAAGAACACAGGGAGAAATATTTTTGTAAACAGACTAGGAATTAGTTTTGATTTCCTGCTCAGTTTTTAAATTGCTGTACACTTGGGCCCTTTAATGCCTCCTAAGGGATGTCATTGTGATTGCTATTTAGCAGTTGAGCCGACATAAAATTGATGTTGAGCTTTACAACAGCTGTTATAGACCACTTTATGTTGATATTGAGACTTTAAAAATGCTCTTTGCTTTACAATGTTAACTCTTCAACAGGAATCTGTTAAGTTTTCCAAGTGATTTGAAGGGCTTGCTTGTATTTCTGACTGATTTACAGAACTTACAATGTTACAGTTGAGACTACTTAGAATTTATAATGCTGCTTTATTTAGCTGACTGAATTTTCAGCAAAGAAATGACAGTTTCCTAGCTACTGCCTATGGAAATGACAAAAGGCATCTGCTTACTACAGTTTTACCCTATTGACTGCAATTTGGTATTTAATACAAATGTATCATTGGTCTTCATCTAAATGAGTGAAATATGTATTTTAAATGATTTTGGAGTTTGATGCATTTTCTGTGTATCAGGTAGCTTAATTAATTTTTGGAGGTCTACCTTGACCCTTTTATTATAGTATTCTAAATATGTGCTTAGAAATTTTATATTGGTTGATTTTCCATAAATCATGAAAAAATCCAGCATAAATATTGCAGGCTCTTTACTTACATTAGAACTATATGATTATTTGCATTTACTCTCTGCTGAAATTCTGTATAACATATTTAATATGGTTGTAGTTATCCTGTGAAACATTTTGCTGGAAATCAGCACGTGCTCTCTCTCATTCTATGTAGTATCCTTGTTGCAGTCGACAGAGTAGATACATGATTATTCTCCTTTGTCACCGCACATTCATATCAAGTGGCAAATCGACATCTTCCTGAGAAGTAACCTTACAACTAAGTACCACTGACTTGCTTTGATGGGTCAGTTATTTTGGCTAAGTATTGAGGCATATCACCTCAAGTCCATAGCTATTGACAGTTCAGCATGTCATTCCTGCTAGTACTCACCAGGTTAGAAAAGGAAGTAGCAAACATTTTAAACAAGTTTTGATGATAATAGTGCTTTTTATCACTTAACATGCATAGTCCTTCCTAATGAAGTTCTATGATCTGGTATCCAGTAGTGGTCTGTTATAACATCACACCTGAAACCTTCATTTAAGGCATTTAGTGTTTAACTAAAAGGAAGAAGTGGCTGCTTTGTAGCTGTTCACACATTAGGAAAAAAAATAATCACAGAGTTCAGTTCAGTGGAAGAGCACTAATTTGAAAGACGCCTCTCTTAGATGATGAAATGATTACAACACTGTTCCAGCACATAAAACCAACTGCCTCCGATTCTTCGGTTTTATTAGGAAAGATAGCCCATTTAGTGATCAGCAATGTTTAAATCAATTGAATGATAGTGAAATCTCTCCCCTGAAATGGCTATTACACAGCTTGCAACCTTTTGTTCAAGAGATTAAGTTTGCATCTCCTCACATTATCTCCTTGTAATTGGAAAACTTTCATTTTGACAGAGAAAATGTGCCAGTATCCCTGTGAGCTTTGCCACAAGCCAATGCAGAATGCCATCTGGAGGATGCATGCCCAAGCCATGCAACAGCCTCCTGTCGGGCCGTAGCTGGAACTTTACAACAGAACAACTAATAGCATCTTAAGCTCCATTTGTCTAGCTCGCTAGTGCTCTTGGCAGAGGTCATAACCAGCAGTGGTTTTGTTGATTTGCTGCATCAAATGTAATTAGGTTAAAGCACTCACTGACAGAGGCTCTGATAATGGTGTAAAAGCCTCAGGCTTAAATTTACCCATTGTGTCAAATTTAAGTTTAGATCAACAAAGACATACGAATTTCATTACTGGAACAATAGAACTTAATAATTTTTAAAGATGCTTATTTGGGATGACAAGGTTTTCTTTCCCTTGAACCTCATAATTGCTTTCATTTTATTTTTATTATTTGATTTTATTTTTTAGTCCAGTGAAGTGGTTGATACTTCCTGCACGGGAAGACAATGTCATGTGTATACAAGCCATACATCTACACCTTGTCTTCGAGTACATTGTGGAAAATAATGAGACATATTTATCAAGTTACAACAAATAACTAAATTCTACCAGTTTCACACCCATAAGCGTAGAGGTAACATTATTACTGACCTTTTAACCCTTGCTTACTGGAAAACTCCCGTAGTGTCAGCAGCCTCTTTACAAATGAGTCACTTTTAGCGTCTGAGTAAGATGGAGAAACTATTACTTGGGGTTAAATTTAGGGCAAGGCTGGGCCCAGAGCACGAAAGTCTGCCCAGAGCAGACTTTTTATCTGTTACTGAGAGCTATGAGGAAACTACCAAAAGAGTTTCTGCTTACTGCAAAAGAAGGAAAAATTGAGCAGAAAAAATAACGGTTTCCTGCATAAATGTTGCAAAACAAGTCAGCAGGGGTCTATGCAGGAGACGGGGAGCAGGGACCTGGGCTCTGCAGGGTGGTACACGCAGCCCTTCCCTGGGCTGGCTGCGCTGATGAACTGGGTGAGACTTTTTAAAGAACTCGCAGAGGAGTTAAGTGTGATCATATGCACGACAATAATGATATTTGAAATGTATTTTTTACTGACTCCTCAATTTCCACTGGTTCTTGATTCTATCTCCAATACTAGATGGAGTTTGCAAGGCAATCACTCCAAAATTTCCAGGAGATGGTCAGTGAATTCTGTGGACTTTATATATTATTGTAGAAGCTGTCCTGGTTTCTGTGTTCTAGGTACGCTGCTTTTGATAAAAGCAATAGGCACCTGTGAAAATGGGGTTAAGTAAGTGTTTATTTGAGGATTTAATATCACGCACACTCTAGAAGTAAAGCAATTATCATGCTGTTAATTCCAGACTCATGTATGGCTTATTTGTTGTTTACCTCCCTGCATAATGAAAATGCCATGGGAATCTGCTTCTTCGGTGCTCTCCTTTTAAATGAAGTTAAATGTTATGTATAATTTTAAGTTACAGATTGCTAATTTGATTCTATTTTAAATACTCTTTGTATGAGAAGACTCTATGTTCTTGTAAAATTCTTTTAAGCAGAATCAAAGCATAATTGACTAGGTAATTATAGAATAGGTAGCTGCTAGATTAAAACATGAATCCTAGGCATGATAGGTATATAAGTAATATATATACATACACATATACCATATATTTTTAAGAATCAACACCTTAACTACTTTTCTGAAAAATATAATCAGGGAATAGCAGTGGATTGCTCCTACTGATAAGCTATTTGTACCTGGCTTATTTGTAATCTAGTGGCAGAGTCAATGTTTGGCGCCGTGATTCTGAGAGGTTTAGGTTACCCCAGTTTTCATCTGTTTACATGACATGAGATTTTAAGAACCCGTCACCAACAGAATTCCATGCTAATTCATCTCCTGGGGATATAATTAAAAAAATAAAAAAGGAAAAAGAATCTATATCCAGTATACGTGAAATCCCTCTCCAGTCAGGGAATCCATGCGAGTTATGTGCCTCAAATTCCACTTCCTGACCCTTCTGTGTTCTTCTGTGCTTAATACCAGATCCATATGGAGAGCCAGAGTAGTATGCCATCCTAGTTCTTCTAAATACGTTATTTATTCAGCAAGTATCACTGTGTGCCTACTATACGCATAGAAAAAGGCCCTACCCCTGGGTGGCTGCAGCCTGATTGAGAAGATAACACACAGATGTGAAATACTGAATAAATAATACTGCAAGTCAGGATACATTTAAATACTCCAACGGCAGAAATCATTGAGGAAATTCATTTCTGAAAATCCTTAATATCGTCTGCAAAGCTTGGTATGTGCCAGTTGTTCAATTTCCATTGTTATTTACAAAAGTGAAGCTTTGAATTAAGAAAAAAAAAAGCACCATCTGCCTACCACTGTAATGATGCTTGGTTTTATTCCCAAGCATATCAACCACTGGCTTGGCATTTTAACTAGCTGAAGCATTTTTGTCATTAGAGTGTGTCTGTGTCTACAAAGGTGTTTTTTTCTTTCTTTTTCTTTTCTTATGGCTCATTTTATGTTTATGCCCTCTTACTCTGCTTTGTTGGACTTGACGTTTTCTATCCATAGGTATGACCAACTTGCCAATGACCTTTGTACTCAGGTACCCCATGTGCAGGCTACACCTGATGCCCTTCCTTTGCCAGTTACTTGTTCAATCTATCAATTGACTGCTTAATCAATATATATATTAGGTGCTTTTGTTCTGTGGACACAAGGTACAAAGAAGTACAATATGATACCTGCCCTCAACTAAATTTCAGTCAAAGAAAAAGTGCATGTCAAAGTACTCTATGTTTGAAGCAGAATTTTCTAAGTGCCATAGTAAATGTTACACATTTATTCATTTATTCATTTACTCAACAAATATTTATTAAATGTTGTGATGTGTCAAGGACTCTGTGATTCACTGTGGACAGAATGATGAATAAATCATGTGTGGGGCCTGCTCTGCCCTATATGAATTTAGAGGCTAGAATTTGGCTACTCAAAACGTACCCGAGGACCAGCAATGTCAGCATCACCTAGGAGCTTGTTAGAAATGCACACTATCAGGCCTCATTCAGATCTATTGAATCAGAATCTGCATTTTAACGAGATGCCCAGCTGACTTGAAGTCAAGTTTGAAAAGTACTGGGTTGGAAGGATAATGGAACGCTTTAGAGAAGAGCTGAAATAAGTCACCCAGTTTTATTAAAAGAAAGAAGAAGATCAGTTTAGTCAGCTTAAAGTGCTTGTCTTAGTCTGTTTGGGCTGCTTTAATAGAATAGGATAGGCGGGGTGGCTTATAAACAGCACTTTATTTCTCACAGTTCTAGAGACCAGGAAGTCCAAGATCAAGGCGCCAGCAGATTTCATGTCTATTGTGGGCCTGCTTTCTGGTTCGTAGACCCATGTCTTCTTGCTATAAACTCACATGGTGGAAAGGGCAATGAACTCTCTGGGGTTTCTTTTATAAATAAAATAACCCTATTCATGAGGGCTTAGCTTCATGACCCAAGCACTTCCCAAGGGCCCCACCTTCTAATACCGTCATGTATGAATTTGGGGGGAACAAAAATATTCAGTTTATAGCAGAGGGAATTATATATAATCTGAAATATGATTCGATGTGTGAAGTTTTAGAAGCTAGTTGGGAATGACTCTTCTCAGAAATAGTGGAAAAAGACCTGGGAATTGGTTGATGATCCAGGGGGAGGATTGATAAAGTAAGATTAGATGAGAATTTATATGAGAATCAAAGCTGGGAGGAGGTCGAGTAGACTGTGGAAGTAGG
The DNA here is from genome assembly GCA_004026885.1 of Lyroderma lyra. Lineage (NCBI taxonomy): Eukaryota > Metazoa > Chordata > Mammalia > Chiroptera > Megadermatidae > Lyroderma > Lyroderma lyra. Next base: position 7,131 of record PVJL010003920.1, read on the forward strand.
GATGGGTTGCCAGTGGTTCTGTAGCGACTGGGGGTGGGACTTTCTTATCCAGAGTAGGTGGAGATAACCATTAATACTCTCAAAGGTGATTTTTAAATTAACTTTTAGGGCTGATATTTTTTTAATCCTGAAGTTACAGTGACAGTCAACAAGCAGATACAAATCAAGGTATAGCATTTTATATACGAGGGCTGTCTGGGAAAAATCCAGCCATAAATGCCTCTGTTTTTCATATTACATGGCTGGATACTTTCCCGGACAGCCCTCATATATACCAGTTTTTCTAAAAACACATCTAATATATTAGACCTTAGATGTGGGATAAAAGGAATTAATTATCAGATAATTGGGATCAGTATGCTTGCTTCAAAATTAGTGGAAAATGTTACTTAGAAATGAAAGCTGTTTACATTTTTATCTACATAGAGTTATGTCTTTATAATCAAGAGAGGTCTTAATATAAGATTGTGAGAAAAAAATGTATCTGTGGTGACTTTATCTATTTCAGTCATTCTTTCTGTGACCTTCTTTTCAGTTTTTATAGTCTAACATACAAGGAAATGAAGATACCATTATGGCAAAAGCCAAAAAACAATATTGAGGGACTAATGACCTTCTCACATACATCTCTTTGGATCACATCATGTTGAGTGGTTTCTTTTGGGTTGTGAGGTTCATCCCCTACATAGGGACACTTACGTTCTCAGATTTGAAGTAATTATTGGGCAAATTCTTTGTACCTCAGTCAATCTTATGACAATCATAATATACTTACATTTGCTTATTAGGCCCTTAAGACTGCCTCAGCAAATGATTTTGTCTCTGAGATGCTTTAAAAATGACATGTGTATCTCATGTTTTATGGGCATCTGTTAGTATGGCGTTCAGTGTGCTTTACACACATGACTTATCTGCACACAAACCTGAGCTGACAGGGAGAAGCCTGCAGCTCTCCAATAAATGACATACTCATCATTGAGACACAGAGCCTACAGCAGTGTAGTGGACCGAGCTCAGGGCATGCCATCTAACAATTTTCAGTGCTGATGTTTCAGATGCATCAGCACAATGCTGAGAAGGTATTATTTTCTCTGAACAGAGTGTCTCAAAAAACTTGATTATTTAATTCAAAATTTTATTTTATTAGCCATTGAGTACAGGAACGAGAGAACTGTGGTCATGTAGAGTTTTAGAAGAGTATTCTAGCTAAAAGTGGGGTCCACAGGTGAAATTTTTGTAGTACACTGAGATGATTAATTGATCTCATTTGGAATGGTATTTTCAAAGCAAAATTATTTTAATATAATTGAGACAGACCTTGTTTGGGGGTGAATCTTTCTACATAGCCATAGAAATGTCTTCTCATCAAATGAATTAGTAGCTATATTGAACATTAGTAAATACACAGTGTTTAAGGGATAATACTTCTCATAAGTTTGAGCTCCATAGGTAATGTTACACTACAAATATGAGTTACGTGGCTGATAAATATTTCACAGGTGGCAATCTTCAATATTAAGGGTAGATTTGACATTTTATATATGTAGGTCATCTGGAGCCATATATGATAAATTAGTCAGGTGGTCAATTTCTAGTAAACTCTTAGGTCAAAAGAAAGATAGAAGGAAGAATGGATGGAAGAAAGGGGAGAAAGAAGGGAAGGGAGAATGACCATATAATTGAGTAAGAGCAATTTTACATTTATCTACTGAAAATTTTCTCCTTAGTTCAAAAAGGCAGCAGCATTGGCTTTACAATTCCTTACAAAGTGACTGGAATAGCAGCAAACATTAGAATATATGAGTATAGGAGTTCCCTGGTGGTGTAGTGGCTAAGGCTTCAGCACTGTCAACACTGTGGCCTGGGTTGATTCCCAACCAGGTAACTATCCACATTAAAAAAAAAAAAAAAAAAAAAGAATATATGAGTATACAAGTTCTGACAATTAAGTTTGTGAACTTGCCACTGTGTGCTTACTTTGGCAGCACTGTACAAACAACTCGGTAAGGTTTCATAACTGTGGTATATCTGTGTCTCATAGCTGTGTTCGTGTCAATGTGTTGTGGTGTCTTGCCCAGTGGTGTTCATTATTGTTGTGTGTTTTTGTGTGCTATTGCAAGAATATTGGAGCTTGAATTAGAGCAATGAACAAACATGACATTTCTTGTTAAACCTGGCAGAAGTGGAAGTGAAATCAGGGACACGTTAGTCCAAATTTATGGGGATAATGCCATGAAGAAAACGGCAGTGTACAAATATATTAAACGTTTTTCTGAGAGGAGAGAAAGTGTCACTGTTGAAGAGAGTTGAGGGCAGCCAGTAATGAGCAGAACTGATGAAAACATTGCAAAAATTGGTCAAATTGTGTTTGGCTGACACAGTAAACATGGATAGAAAGTAAACATGGATAGAAAAACAGGAAAACCTTAACTGAAAATCTTGGCAGGAGAAAGGTGTGTGCAAAGATGACCCTGAAGAAGCTCAATGATGAACAAAAGCAAAGGAGAGTCGAAATTTGCCAAGAACATTTGGAGAGGCAAGATGATGTTTAGGGCCTTATTATCACTGGTGATGAAATATGTGTGTACAAATACAACCCTGAAACAAAGTGTCTGAGTGCACGATGGAAGTGAGCCATGACCAAAAAAGTTCCAGCAGTCCAAATTAAGAGTCAAAACAATGTTGCTAAACTTTTTTGATAACAAGAGGGGTTGTTCATTATGAATTTGTACCAAATGGACAAACAACCAAGTTTATTCTTTGGAAGTACTGAAAAGTCTGCCTGAAAAAGTTACATGAAAACAACCTCAACTTTTCTCCAACTCATGCCTCTTGCATCATGACAATGCACCAGCTCACATGGCACTGTCTGTAAGGGAGTTTTTAGGCAGTAAACAAATAACTGTTTTTGGAACATCCTATTTACATAATCTGCCCTTCAATGCTTTTTTTTCTTTACCCAAAGATAAAGTAAATATTGAAACAAAGATATTTTGAAGGCATTCAGAACACCAAGGGTCATACAACAACAGCTCTGATGGCCATTCCAGAAAAAGAGTTCCAAACTTGCTTTGAAGGGTGGACTACATAACTTCTCAAGGGGGGTACTTTGAAGGTAACCATAGTGATATTCAGCAATGAAGTATGTAGCACTTTTTCCTAGGATGAGTTTGCAAAATTAATTGTTCAGCCTTTTATGTTCTAATGTGTTTGTCCCAAATAGGTTTCATTGTTCTGCAGTCAGATTTAATGCTTATGAATTACTTTACTTTAGCAATCACTTTTCAATAATTATTTCTATAATGAAAATCACACTAAATATGTGAGTGCACTATTTCTATCATTACTAATAACAGAAGTTCTAAGTTTGATTTTTATGTATGAAAATGAGAATTTATAACACATTATATAATTGGAAAGTACAGAGTAGGTAAAATATTTTCTTTAATTCCTCAAAGGATAACTTCATTTTATGATATAATTCATTAGGATCAAGAAATATTATTTCTAAACATATGAAGGTGGAATCAAAGATTATTTTCTAATAGATCCCCTAGGGTCATCTTTTTTTCTATACACATTGAGTATCCTTTGGCTCAAACAATGTTGGCTATTTGTCTCTCTCTATGCTAATATTTTATCTTGAATTTCTTTCCCCCGTGTCAGAGTACTACCAGTGAGAATAACTCAATATAGCTTTCCCAGTTACAGAAAATCAAAACAAAACAAAACACTGGGTACAGATAGAATGGCTGCATAGTGACTGGCTATTGGAGTTCAGCCCATGAAAGAGAAAAATGTGGTGGCAAAAGTGATTTTCAGTGGAGAAAATGTCACACATCATGTGGTCTCTGTCTGTTAATTTAATGTGATGCACTTGAGTATAAAAATAATGGGCTCTGTCAGCCTTATTAATTATCTATGCTTGTTCTAGAAGTCAGGATCATGAAATGCCTCCGAACTACCTGGTGTAATGGGCCATTTTAGAGCCTCACATGCAGGTCTCTGAGTGAGCAATTGGCAGTCCCAATAGCCAGCTCATCTGAGCTGGACTCACATAATAGCAATATTGGCCACAAGATGATAGAATAATCCATCTCTCTATAGTGGATTTCTTTAGCCTAATGGGACAAATTTCCTAGTTAATGGAACTGTTTTGATGCCTGGGGCATTCCCTAGCTCATGCTGCCTCTGTTTGTCCATTACAGTTTAAATATACTGCATTCTGGTTAATGGTGGAAGCAAATTAGTCTGTTATAATTACTCACATGTGCTTCTTTGCTGTATTCTTTAATATGGCCCTTAGAAAGCAAGAAGACAAGCTAGCCAGATAGTGCTCCAAAACTGGGAACTATTAATACCTTCATGCCTGAGATTTTACTAATGGGACATTTTTGAGAGAGAAATGTTTGTAAATGAAACATTGTGTAGAAAGACCTCACAGCTAAGGGTGATTCTTTCACTCTTCAACCAAGCTGATCCATTTGTGTGTGTGTGTGTGTACATTTACTGTGAGCTGCTGCGGAGCAAAGCCATGTCTCTCTTGCCCTGGATCTTGGCACTGTGCTAAGTACTCAATGGCTCTGTAAAACATGTTTGTGAGGGGGTCTGTGTTCTGGTGAAAATACACAAAGGTTGGGATGAGAAGGCTAGGTTTCATTTCTCTTTGATACTTGCTAGCTACGCGACCTTGGACAAGTCACCAATCCTCTCTAAATCTCAAGTTATCACTTCTGAAAGAATTATAATAATATCCATTCTACTTAAGCCATTCTTGTTTATTTCAGGATCTGTCGCGTCCCACACGACACAGGCAGTGGGGGAACGGGAAGGGCGGCACAAGGTGATGAAACACAGCAGCCAAAGATGAATTTCAAGGGGGGCCGAGGGGCTCCAGCCTCATGGACTGAAAGAGCCCCAAGTCAGGTCACCGCGTAGCTTTTATTGGTGAGCACACAAGGAAGTGAGGCATGTATGGGACAGTAAAACCTTCCTCTTTCCAATGTCTGTGATCATCACACCTTAAGGCTGTTCGAAAGTCCCCATTGTGTTCTAGCAAGTATTGTGCCTTTACACATATACATAACCCCAAGGCATGGAGTCATTGTTATTATATAAACATCCATTAAGGGTGGGAATGGTTGAGCTCATCCCATCAGATCAAGGAGGGAATGGCGGAGCTCATCCCATCAGATCTCAGGCTAAACTATAGTGGGAAGCAAGGCAGCCAGGGGGCAAGGGATTAACCTCAGAGAGGGTGAGGGGTTGTGCCTCACCTCTGTAGAGCCCAGGCTCTCTCCTGATGGCTCCTATGTGACTGTGCCTATCTTAGGTTGTTCCTCCCCTGGGGAATCTTACCCGCCATTGACTAACCAGCCATCCTCTGGGGCCATACAGGGTGATGTGAGGTGTTCTATGGCCCCGGGGCCTCCACGCTTAGCTCCTGCCTTAGGAGGTCATGGGGAATGCGTGGGGGGAACAGACGATTTGGCAGTTGCATGGCAACAAGGATCAAATTAGATTACTGAAATATAAATAAAATGCTTTGTAGATGTTTGATGATGTCATCCTCTATTACTGTTATTTAAGCTTTAAGATCTGATCTAGCTCAGTAGATTTTTAATATTATGTTGATATTTCTTACAAAATTCAGGAGAGCGTTTTGTTACTAATGTTTTCCATGCATCTGTTTATGTATCTAGTATACAAGGAATACAGAATTCTTAGATCATTCTGGGAAGAAAAAAATCATTATTATGAAGGAATGAAAGTAGAAACTTGATGTCAAATATTTAGGTCCACATGCCATATATAGGTGGTTAAACAATCTAATTAGATGAAGATCATTATTTATAGTTTCCATTGTAACTTGATTGATAACTAGATTTTGTGATGCCATTTCAATATATGTCCCACCAACATACAATAATTAGTAAAATAATATATACCAGCAAAGCCTTTCCCTTAATGTTTTAACAGTGAAAGCTAATTGTTCAGCTGAGTTGTGGGACATTGAGTAAGCCACTTAAACCACCTGAATTTTGGTTTTATTGTGTAAAATTAGGAAGTAGCATTGAATGATATCTGAGGCCCTTTTCAGCTCTGAAAAGATTTGCCTCTCTGATTTTGTCTGTCTTCAAGTATGTCATAAATAAATATTATACTTTCCACACCAGGAAAAGAATAATCTTTAGTCATCTGAAATGGCTCTTCTCAGACAGTTATTCTTGATTATATTACCTATTCATTTTCTTTATAGCTCTTACCACAGCCTCTAATTATCTTTAATATTTGTTCATTTTCCTACTTAGGGTTTGCCTCTCCATGAGACTGGAGACTATCTTGATCACAGATGGATGTCCGGTGCCTAGAAAACTGGGTGCCTGACACCTAATGGGGGAGTCTAATAAATATTTGTTAAATGAATGAGTGAGTGAATGAATAAAGTGAGCTCTGTTTCCAGAGTACAAGCTCTTAATTCTCTAAAATAATTTTACTCAGAGCTCACTGGGATAGAGTTGTGGTTGAAGCTACCATTTAAAATAATCACCAGAGGATATGATAAAATGTTTTGCTTCCTATATATGAGAACCATCTGCACTTTATTTATTTTTGGCCTTATTACTTTAGCTAATCAAGAGTGAGATTTTCATCAGTAAATTTTTTTATGTGCTTGGTGTTTAACAACTAAAATTGATTAGCCATTTTGTCCCTAAAATTTATGATTAGCTGCCCTACTTGAGCACATAGTGATACCAAGGTATATTTATGCACCATGTAAATAAACTTGCCTCATAGGGGCAGGCATTTTCATGTGAGAGGAGAATTTTTATCACCATTAAATGTGATATCATTAAATGTGAATTGTAAATTTTACAGTGTACTATGAAAAGTATTATATCTTAAAGTTTTCTAGTGAGATATTAGAACATCACCTGCTCTTCCACACCTCACTTAATGCAGTTTCCCATAACAGGAGAACATTTGAAAATCTCATCATTTATCCTTTGTGAACTGGCTGAATTACTTCTTGCTTCAATTTATATTCAAGTTAAGGTCAATCTGAGTGCTCTTTTCTCAGCTTTAAATTTGTTGAAAAGGTAGACCTTTCCTTATAAGACATTATACCATGAACTTTGTCTCCCAGTGAAATAAATCCTTTCAAATTAGAAAAAAAACAAATTCAATTTGAATTGGGGTATAGGGTCATGAATATTGGTGACAACGGAGTCTGTTACTCCCTGTTATAGGACTCTATAATCTCTCTCTCTTGAGAAATGAAAGGGAGCATTATCTTTCATTGTCCTGTTGTTTATATACAACATGAAATAATTTTTCTAACAATGTTAATTTTGTCTGTGAACTAACAATTTTTTGGGGGGGTGGGGGGTGGGTAGCTCCCTGGCTGGTAATCGAACCCAGGCCGCAGCGGTGAGAGCGCCAACGCCTAGCCACTACACCACCAGGGAACTCCCTAACAATTTTTCTTTATTAAAAAGTTGTCAAATTTTGGTAGAGTGTATTTATGACAGTTTGTTGGAGGTAAACTTTTGCCGCCTTCTGTTATGATTTCCCTTTCCCCCAGTGGGTGTGGGAACCATTCCTGACTGAGTGAATCCCACTAGTGCAAATCAGCCAGAGGGTAGAAGAAAACCCAAGGATACACTGAGGAACTTGGGTTTTGGTGACAGGGTGGGAAAAACAGGAAGGAACATAATTGGCATTTGTTTGCCTGCAAGACATTTGTTGTGCCTCGGTCACTTTGGGCAGAAGTACTCTTCAGTCTATCCTTGCTGTGTAGCAAGAGCTGAACAAGAAACAGTCATCACAAATCCTCCCAGTGTCACACAGGCAGGCACACATATTTCCATACTTTCGTTTTGACAGTTCTTGACTGTAACACATTGCATGTTAATTGAGTACAGCTGGTTTTAAATTATCTTTAAAAAGGTGCAAATTTTGGCTACTAAGTGACCTGACAGAAGTGCATATGGAACACTAGTGCAACATTTCTAAAGTCGATCATTCTAAATATAAACATATAAACATGAATTCTGAGTCAGTCTACTTTATTTTTCAGTTGGGAGCCTGCTGCCCTAAAATGGAAAATAAATGTGTGAATGCTATCAAGGGTGTAAAATTCTCCATTTATACAGATTAAACTGGTAATAATATTGACATAGAAATAGCAATTATACAAAAGCTTAGCAATATTTTAATTTTAAATGCAACTATTTCAGGGGGAAAGTTTAGAATCTGCTAGGAGAGATTTTCTTGCAGTCTTTGCTATCAAAAAGTTAGGAATTTCCAAACAGCCTACAAATGCTAATTTTCTTATAATTTTAAAACAGAAAATTGCATGGACTAATCTTTTTTATTTCTAAAGCTGCTTATTCTAAGTGTGGCTGAATCTGATAAACCCCTGAGCCCCAACTTAACCCAGCCTAAAGGAAACTTAACCTTTTCTCTGTGCTCACATCAGTGGACAATGGGTCTCAGCTGCAGGGAGCATTAGAGAAGCTTGCCCAATCTCTAGGCCAGCTGGAAGCGCAGGCTTCCCTGCTTGTTAGCCAAATAGACACTGGCGCTGGGTTACCCTAGGGCAGAGGTTTAACATGGGTTGAATGAAGCTTGGGTTTTGAAGTAGCCATCCCTTTAGGTTGATGTCACTGGGAGTCCAACACTGTTCTTTCATTAACTGTCCTTTCACATAGATAGCAATGGTGACAGAAAACAGCTGACCACTAAAACAGTTGGTTCTTTTTTATTATTTGTAATTTTGTCTATTTGCATGAGAGCCTGGCAGCATATGGCCTGGTGAATTAAAAAAAAAAAACAAAAAAAAAAACAAAACAAAACCAAACCCCGTAAACTCCCATCAACTGGCCAGCACCTCCAGCTCATGGCATTAGCAGGAGCTAGTACTGTCCACCTGCCACTTGTATCGAGGATGGGGGGCATAAACTGATGACCTACTAGGTTTCCACAGCCAAATAGTGCTCAGCTCATGTCATGATTTTATTCCTAACGGTACTATCAGAAATGGCTAAAAGTGATAACACCCACTGTTTCTATGGTAAATCTGATTGACTAGCTATCTACTCCCTGCCCTACTTAATATTCTACACTTACAATTATGCTTTATCGGAGTAATAGAAATAGAGAGGGGCAGAAATGCTTCTAATCCAATGCACACAGGTCAGTTCTGAGTATAAATACATGGGGATGTGCACTTATCATTCCCCACTAAAAGAGACTAGCAGCAAACGGGGGAGAGAAACAAACACCTTTGCAATCTGCTGATTTTCTTACATACTTGGTTTTTTTCAAAGTCAAGGATTTATATGGTTTTTGGATTTTGGTTTTTCTGAGTTAGCCATTTTCTTAGACTAAATTTCTTTATCCAATTTTATAGTTAATTATTTCTTTTGAGAACTGAACCTTTCTTTGCCTGAAACATAGAAATCAGAAATATTTGGGTTCATACTTCACATTTAAACCAAATCACAAACTTTTTCTCTTTGACTTTATGTGTATTTATAATTATATAATGTCAAACAAACCAGTTAAACATAGAAATAGTGTACAGACTTGCATTAATTTAATGAATTAGTATGAAAGTAAAATAACAATCATTTTGAAATTCAAAGTCAGTCTATTAACCCATTTTCGTATAGTTTAGAAATCTCTTATTTTTTCCTGCATTTTAAGATAGCTAAATACATTTACACTAAAGATATGTGGCTAGAATTGTCAGAGAACAAAGAAAGGAGAAAATAATTTTGGGGTGAAAACACGTATGGTCTTAGGAAGTAAGATTTTATTGGTAAGTCACAGCAGACACATTCAGCCTTGTGAGATTGAGCACAGATAGGACCGTTTACATTAAAGAATACAAAACCCTGAGAAATGGTAGACATTGCTAACGCACCAATTCCTAAGAATAACTGCATGAAGTATTTTATGTTTATGTTTAACAACCAGTGGATCAACAGAATGGTCACTTCGGAGGAGAATCCCGGAAGCCTCCCGCTGGGTGAGGCATTGACTCTTCAGTTCCCAAATGTGGGGGAGGTCCTGAGGGTCATGGTGTAGAGTGGGTCATGGGGATTCATGGGAGTGGGACAGCTATTTACTGATATGCCAAAGGGTTTCAACTGTTCATTAACCAGTATGGCAATACCTCTGTGTACTGGCTGAACATTCTTCCCAGAGGTAGGCGTTATTTTACAGATGAAGACATTGTGGCTTAAAGAGGTTGATTAACTTATTCAAAAATCACACAGCTAATAGGAAGCAGCACCAGAATTTGACTCCATACCTGTCTCACTCCAAAGACTGTAGCCTTCTTCTGGGCCATTGCCACTACTATAATGCTTCCTTGAAGTTTCGCAGTGAAGAGTTGAGTCGAATTTTTTGCTGAGATTTCATCTAAGTACTATGGATAAAGGAATCAGGTAGACCCTAGCAAGTGGTGAAGGGTTGACTGAAGGCAGAGAAAGTCTGCATTGCAAACTTGACGACTCTGACATTAGAGTAGCACATGTTCTTATGTTGTATTTTTATAGAGAGAGGTGTGTAGGATGTATACCAGCCAGATAAAATGCAATTTTAGGTATGAACAAAATATTAAACCATTAAAAACAGTGTTATCTATTTCTAGTTGAAATAATTTAATTTAAATTGAACAGTTGAATAGCAGTGAGCCAATTTTTATTTCAATTCAAAATAAATACAAATAACTAAAGCTTAAGTTATAAGAAACACTGTAAGATTTTAAACTATTTGTGTATAGAAGTGAAATTTGTCCTAGCAGTAACATGCATGGTAGTTCATTTCTTCCTAAGGAAATAAATCAATTTTGCAAGGAAATGGCAAACTGATTAAATGTTAAGTTCTGTTCCTTCTCATGAGATAACGCAAGGAAAGACTATAGATACACTGAATTGTATAACCACATTCTATTTTGAAAAATAAATTCAAGAACATTGATTTTACTAGATAAAATATAGCTTTAAACAGTCCTTAATGTTAAGAACAGATTTTGTTCCAAATATTTGTAGTCCAGTAGTCTAGGATTTTCCATGCAATTTTCCACACATAAAACTGAAACGGCAGTGGGTATGTCCTCAGTCTAATGAGTGACATTTATTTTACCTACAATATAGCTCAACTATAGAATTAATTTTTGTTTTAGGTTCTACTTTCCATGTGTCATATTGTTAATGAGGGAAAAGATTTTTGAGTTCCAAATTAATTTCCTGGGACATACTTGCGTTTAGACCTCCAGTCTTGACATAAACAAATAAACCAAAAACCCATAGTTTAGATCATATCATCACATATTTTCTCAGAAATAAGACAAGCGTTTGTCAAGAAGGGGCAGAAAGGTGAAATTATTCTCTTAGGTTTGCAGTGTGGTTTTAGGAAAACACTTTGAAGGACATTGTAAATCTAAGTGTTCCACATTCCAACTATCATCATAAACTGAACCACTTAGAATTTAAGAGCTGGCTAGAACTTTAGAGATCAGCAAGTTAGACATAACCTTCTAATTTGAATAAACTGAATGACAGCCCTTTCTCCTCCCTCTTTATCTAATTCACCAACACAAGCTAAGGCCAAAGCATGTCTTAACTTTGCCTGGCCCATTTTTCTGAAAGTTAGTCATATAGCAAGTTTTATAGAGTATTCAAAGGCCAAGAAATATTTATCTTTCATTACAACCTTCCTTTTATTAAAGTATCCATTCTATTACCAGGGTCTATTCACTGTTCAGACATTTCTTAAATTTCTGTCCTGTGCACAGTACAATCTGAATTGATGGGTAAATACAGAAAGAAATACCAACTGTGGTTTTTACCTTTAGAATCTCTTCTAGACAAGAAAAAAAAAACATACACAAGCAACTCAGGTAGCAGTTCAAGAGCTTAATCAGAAAAGCAAACACCTGCTTGCAAAATAAAGAGATTAGACAGAGGTGCCATGAGTTTCAGAAGGAAAGAGCATGACAGTGGAGTTGAGATAGATGGATTCATGGAAGGACAGAACAACCAAGGCTGGGGCTTAATTGTTTACGTTTATGAAATGGAACAAAAGCACAGAGATTGGGAGAAAAAAGGGACTCGATACCAATTGGTGACTTATGAAAAAGGGTTAAGGGAGGAGAGCTAAGAGTCCAGGTTTAACGTGTGATACCTACATTGAGCCACAATCATCCACTAACAAGTTGGGTAGGAGCGACTCTGGACTTGGTAGTGGGAATAGGAAGGTTGTCGGGAGACAAAGATTCGTGTTTGTTAAATACCAGAAATACGGTTTTGGATGGCGAATTGGGCTTTTTCTGTCCACTGTTTCTTCAAACATGAAATGAGGAGTTTGAGTTCGATGGTCTTTAAAGTCCCATCAGCTCATGATTTCTGAGTGCTTTGATCCATTTGACAGAGAGTAGTGGGATAATTGCAAAACAAAGAGGTGAAAGGAATGTAAGCAAAGAGGTTCTAAAGAGGACCAGAGGACAGAGCAGTGACCAGCCACCGGCCACCGGGAGAAGTGGTGAGCTACACCGAGGCAGGAATGAGTCCGGAGGGCCATTTCTGTGTTTGTTATGGTACCTGGCTCTGGCCCTGAGCTTTGATACCACCTTAGACTCCCGTTTGTGAAGTTTACGCGTTCATTAATCATTCATTCTCCTCTGTCCTGCACTTTGCACCGCCCTCACCACCCGGTGCTCCCTAACTGCGCATGCCCAAATAGGAGAAGGCCGAGCACAGAGTTAGTGGTTCTCAGCTCTTTTTGTGGCAGCCTATTATGGTGCTCTTGTTTTTCTCCTTTTGATTTGTACTTTTTGAATTGCTACCGATGGTGGCAACTGAAGCTCTGGTCCTTTAGATTGCATGTGCAAAACCAATAGCCTGATGACTATGCCCTTCGAACCTGCCCAGACACACCTAGAGAGAACATTTCAAGTATCTCTATCTCTCTGTGGGATAGAGAAAAAGTTAGGAGAAGGGACCAAAAAGAGATGTAGTGAATGCAACTCTAAAAATCCCAAGGTGAAAAGACTGTAGTTATCAAAGAAGCAGTAGCAGGTACAAGCTGGAGAGCCAAGGTCTATGCCCAAGGAATTTCTTTGTTTGCCAAATGCAGCCTTCATGTGTTACTTCCATCAACACCTATTTATTGAGTACCTATTATGTGCCAGACACTATTATAGATGCTGTAATTTTCTGTTAACATAAGTCATTATGATAAATGAAAATAAAGTAGATATGGTTGTTTAAAAGGGATTAGTGTTTTTATAATCTATTTCTGCTTAATGTGTTGGCACTTACAACATTCACCATTGTGAAAAATTTTAATTTCTCTATTTTTTCCGGCATGGGTTATATTATTGAAAGCATTTTGCTACATTTTATTAACATTTTCCTTTAAAGTGATCTAATCTTTTACTAAACTATTTCTTAGGAATTATTACATGAATGTGCTTGTTGTTTATTTTTGTTCTATGAGAGAACTGTCTCCTGACATTAATAACTTGTCAGGGTCCCCTACTCCATCAATATAGAACTAGCTGCAGTTCCTGGAACTTACTGTGCTCTTTTGTGCCTGGATCTTTGCATACGCTGGGTTCCCAGTTGGGAATGCATATCCTTGTGTGGAAAATGCCCAAGCAATACTCTTCACAATAGTTTTTAAAACTGCTTCTTTGATCAATTCTTAAGGTGCCCATTTCCCTGTTTGGGGCCCAGTGTATTGTGTATAAATTCTGATTATTCAAACTCTCACATGGCAGTCACCGTTTTTTTACTAAGTTTTCTTTTTTCCAGTTAGATTTTATAAATTCATTGAGGGTAGGGGTAGGTTTCTTATTTGTGGTTATTTCCTCAGGGAATGAAGAAAGCCTTAATAAATGTCTAATATATTATATGAATGAATAAATGGTTAAATAAATGCACAAACAAGTAAATTTCACGTATATGTGTACCCTCAAGTCCTAGGAACACATTGTGCTAGCATTGTAAGGAATGCAAAGAAATATAAGATGGATTCCCTCCTCGAAGTATGTATAGGATGCAATAGCAGTGTGTTATAAGGGGTGCATATAATGGTTTCTGGATAATACATCTTAAAGGAAGAAAGCCTCCCTTTCTCAAAAATATAGCCTGTTACAAAGTCTTTTTAAGTTGGAAGAAATATTTTTAAAAAGCAGAACTGTGCAGTTAAAGAAAATTCAGCAAACCGTTTCACTACTCTATGTGTGGACAGTGTGAAAATATTTAGCCACCTGGTATTACACTATAGTTGACTTCTCAGTTTTAGTATTTGGAGTCTGATCTGAACCTGACCTCCTCTGCATTAGATTGCTCAACCTGTCTACTACACAGAAACTCACCTCCCTAACCACTGCTTGCTGCTTTCATTTTTTTGACATTAGGCTACACCCAAAGCCACTGTCGGATGTCATGGGGATAAGACTTCACAAGGTAAGTGAAAGAAAACAGGAACAAATGCTTTTTCAAAACAGAATTTGGTGAAGGCTTGTGTGTGCCCAAGAATGATAGGAAGCCCCACCTGCAGGGTTCCCTCCTTGCACGTGGAGGGACATGCAGTCCTGGTTTGCGTGGAATTGTAGATGGTGTGAGTGCAACAAGGCAGAGCCTGGCTTCCTACCTGAGAGGGAAGCAGGTTATGTTGTCTAGACACGAGAAAATTCTTTATTTTTGAGGGAAGGTTATCAGGATTTTAAAAGTCAAATGATGGTTAGAGAGCATGACTGAAGTTTTATTGACCCCTTGCTCCTTTTGAAGGCTGTTTTTCTCTTTCTTTTTGTGTCATTCTAAAAGTTTATCTTTAAGCCAAACTGCAACTTAGAAATTCGTGAGACCCAAAAGATACAGGCCAGTTTGTAGAGAAGCATCCTGTTTGCTTTTTCCCCCTTATGGCGTTTTAAAGTTGAGGTGCAATCAACTTCGTAGTTTTTCTCCTACTTTGTAAATATTAGATTATTAAGGGTTCCTTAGACCGTTTTCATGCAAAGGCAACACGGACTTGATAGATATTTGCGGTCCTTGTCCTTCAAGGGTAAGCCTCCCACTGACCTTCAGGCCTTTGGTCACGTCTTCCTCCCTCACAGAGGTGAAATGTATCAGTCTAAGAAAATAAAACCAGAGGTCCTGAGAAAAAGATGGCACAATGATTCCTTTTAAATTTTTTTACACATTTTTATTGATGTATAATACATTGTTTTGTTATATGTAATTAGAATTGAAAGTCAACAATTAGGCATTTGAAAAGACCATTTCTTTCCAGCCTAAAAAATTTTATCTCACATTGGTACATGTTGGGCCTTTTAGCAACTTATCCTGCCTAATAGCTTTTGTATTGATATTGCCAATTTCAAGTCTCTAGTTCTGACAACTATTACACTGGAGGCCATCAGACCTGAGATTATACCAGATGTTTTTTTCTCAGCATGACTTTTTTTTTTTCCCACTTTACTTTTTACACTGAAACTGTCCTGTTTATCACTGGTGGATCTAATATCTGACCACTCTTTGCATTTGACAGTCATGATAACCTAACAAGGTCATTGTATACCTAAAAGCTATACAATATTTTACATTGTGTAGCTTTTATTATGCAAATATTTTATTCTTAACTTTTCAGGTTATGGCAAACGCAAATGGGTGACAAACAGCTGTGTAGACTTTGTAGCCTGATTGCCTAGATTTAAATTTCTAAACCACCGCTAACCAGTTATGTGACCTTAGGCAAGTTACTTAATAGCTATCTGCCTTAGGTTCCTCATCTCTAAAATAATGGTTTCGGCCACATTGGGTTCTTAAGTGAGGTAATTTATATAGTCTTTAGAATAGTTTCTGTCACATAGTAAATACTATTCATGTCTTTGTTAAAGAAATAAAAAAACCAAGTCCCTAGTAAAAAACAAAAATTAAAACAAACCGTTAGATAGCACTTTACACCAGTCAAACGATTAACAATCTGAACAAAATAGCACCCGGTGTGGGGAAGAGCACATTCACAGACGGCTTGTAGAAATGTGAATTGTGATAGCCTTTTTGGGGATGAATCTAAAAATACCTGTCGATGTTTCCTGTCGCATTTCTAAACTGTCTCCCACGCCCTTCCAAGACACTGAGCAACAGGTCTCTTGACCCCTTTGCCTGACTCTCTCCTGCTCATTGCCTTGGTGATTCGTTCTCAGTCACAGCAGATGCTTTCCTTTCACCTCCCTGGTTCTTGGTATTTCTTCTGACTAGATTGCTCTTCTTGTAACACTCACTCCTTATGACTTACTCCCTCAGGTAAGTCAGGTTTCTCATCAAATAGCCCCTCAGAGAGGTCTTCCCTGACCACTGCATTAAAGCAATAAATAATTTCATCTAACTTTTGTCTCCTTATTTAGGTTCATAAAAATATAACATTATGTCACATAAATCATTGCCGGTTCCCTCCACTAGAATGGATGTTGTATGAGAGTGGGGGCTTTGTTTTGTTCATTGCTTTATTCTTACAGTTGAATAGGCAGGCACTAGAGGATATTTAATGAAGACCTGTTGCCTGAATGAGGGGTTTGTAAGTGGCAATGAATGAACAAACAAGCAAAGCAAATATCCATTAGTGAGAGAATGGTTGGATGAATTGTGATATGTCGATACACAAAGTATTATGGAGCTACTGAGAAGAATGACCTACGTCTATATCATTGAGGGGGTTTGAAAATATATTAAGGAAGAAGTACAAGTACAGAAAAGTGTATATATGTAATAGGACTCCAAGCAATTATCAAACCATTTGTCTACCTACCTACCTACATGTAATTTCATGAGGGTAGGTACAGAATGGATAAGCCCCAGCTTGTAAGTCTTGATTGTCCAGGCAGGAGTGTACAGGGTGATGGTTGAGCAGGGTGTAGAAAAGGAAGCTAGAGGGCTAAACGTTGGCTGAAAGGGAAAGGAAACAATTGCTGGTGTGAGATCCACCCTCACTTACTTCTGCCAGACACACCTCACAGCAACATCAGTCAAATCTTTGCCACCATCAACCCCATCCCCACCCTGACTGGGTGTCAGACTCTAGCTCCAGGTCATGAATTCCTCCCAGTTAATTCCCCTCCTTTGGAATTTGACCTTGATGTTCTGATAGAGGTTCCAGACAGAGAACTCAAGTCTTGCCTTTGCCAATCACTTAAAATCTCTTTGAATTCCCAGAGAAAGATGTACTTTTCCATGCAATGAGTCCTCAATGCTCGTGTGACTGTTACCTATCACTTTCAGAGGAGTTCTGGGGAAACACTATGAAGTTGATTTTCTACTGCTTAGATTTTTGTTGTTCACTAGGGCCCATAAAACTCATGAGCCAGGGAAGTGTTCCTGGGAGGATGACAACACTGATTTGAAGGTGATGAGCTTCACCTATACGCAGAGAAGTATTTAGAGCCCTCTTATAGAAATTTTGGGAAACAATATTGAATCACAAATAGTAAACATTCTGAAAATAAAGCAGCATTATCTTAGAAATACAAGAAGGCAAAGGTACAGTATGTGACTTAAAGCATTAACCATACAATTAAAGACCAGAAAATCTATATCTTAGGGTAACAATATGTCCCCTTTATCATGGCTTTCATCTAAACTTTTAATCTGGTTGTATTTCCTGTTATCTCTAAGGATAGGACAACACACCACTTTCATTAACATTGGATGGGAGTGTTCAGGTCCTCTGTCTTTAGGATAATTTAGGAACACTAATTTCAGACAAGCTCCCTGAAGGCAAGATAAAAATTTCATAATGATTGATTTTAAAAGATATAAATGTTTTTGCTACAATGTAAGTGTTTCTCTACTTCTAACTTTACAAGGTTTCTAGAATATTACAGTTTTAAAGATGAACATCAATGGTATAACTTGGCAAGACCATTGAAAATTACCCTAGTACAGTAAGAAAATGGACCAAAACATGTAAGCCACTCTAGATGTTTTAAAATTATTTCAAAAATTATTTTTCTGAGAGGAGAAAAAGATGTTTAAACCCTGAAGTTGGCAAAAAGAAATCCTGAGTATTTTTCTAAACTTTAGATTTTCTTTGAGCTATTTCTGCCATTAATGAATTTAAAAACCAAACTCTTTTTCTCAAAAAAAGGTGTGTGTGTGTGTGTGTGTGTGTGTAAGTGTGTAATGTGATGAGTATAAATTGGGGGAGTGACAGACTAACATAGTGTATGAATTCTTAATTTCTAACTCACATGCTCAATAATCACCAAATAGCAACAAATTGCGGAGATTAGTAATTTTTTTCTTTCACTCTAAATACTGGGCTTAGACAATCACTGTTTAGGACAGAGGTCTTTTGATTATGTGAATTGGCAGAGCTCAAAGAAATACATAGAGAAAGAAATGCAAATATCCTTTTCGCTATTCCTTTTTTTAACAAAGCAATGTTGAAGGAAATTAACAGCACCTACAGAACCGTAGGTCAGACTAGTGCTCTGCCTGTGATCTCATGATTGACCTTTTACCTTCTGTTGCCTTAACTCCTAGGGTGGGGAAATGTTTTTTTGGATGGAGGGGCTTTGCAGTGTGTTTTTTCAAAATTAACGAGTTAGACTTCTTGAATAAGAAAACCATGCTGAAAGCCCGTGCTCTTAGAACCGTGGGGAAAGTTTTTATCTGCTGATTCGCTGAGACACTTTCAGTATTAACATGCAACAGTCATTCTAGTCATGTTCTGATAAAAGTCAGTATAGATATTAGACATCAGCTCAGTGACTCTTGACAGGTTTCTACAGAGAGGGCTTGCCAGTACCCTAGGGTTTTGTTTAATTGTAAAGTTTAACATCTTTACCCTTTTTAAGGTCTTGAAACCTAAAACAATTAAATAATGGACTTCAATCTTATTAGTAGAGAAAATAGTGGAGGCAATTAGTCATGGAAAATGTATTAACTAACTACAATGGCCTTTCCGTCTGGGTACCTAGAGCCACCCTGGAGAATCTTCATAGTTACTGAAATAAAAACCTGTTATAAATGTATCTGCCAAGCAATACGCTTGGAAGCTTATTAATGGACAGCTGTTTAAGATAACGTTCTTCGCACATGTTGTTGACCTATCTACTCCATATTGTAGTCTCTAAGAGTTACAAATTTCTGTTCTTGTGTTAAAACTATCTGAATATGCTTTAATCCTAGTAAACTGTCATGATAGAATAACAAACATAATGACTTCCTTTTTAACTTTATGTAGGTACTGTTACCTGCTACTTTGTAAATAAGAACTACTGAGAGACAAATAGGCTTAAAATAATTTTTTTTGTAGAGCTTATTAAATGTTTTTATGTGATTTAGATATAAAAATGATAAAACTAAAAAAAACAAAAACAGGTATGTTACTGGAAACATAATGTGCAATATATGTGTTTTTACATGTAAATATGGAGCTCTTTAAAATTAGTATTTTAACCATTCATAAGTAAAATCTATTGTGTTTAGTAAAACTTAATATTTTATGATCCACATATTTTATGTATAAAATTTAAATAAATGTTTAATTTTTTTATCATCTTTTAATCCCACTCTCTCTTATATTCTCTCTCTTTCTACACACACACACACACACACACACACACACACACACAGTTGTTTCCTCACCAAAAGTAAACATGGAATATTTTGATGGAAATTAAAAGATCAATGTCTGTTTAAACTTCAGATAATGACACCTATACACATTAAAATTTTATTTAGAAAACGCAGAGAAAGTTCGAGTATTACATGGCTGGATACTTTCTGAACAGCCCTTATATTCCTAAGAAATGAGAAAACGATTGATTACTTTACACAAGCTAATTTCATGTGATTATAGAATACATGAATACAAATTATATATGCTTTATTATTCATAAACTATGATTTTGATGAAGAATTTCTTCAGTGAATAATGTAATTTAGAAATGAAGAGAAATTTGCTTTTGTGACAGTAAGACTTATTCTTCCATTAGTGGCATATGTGTGAATAAAGCCTTTCCAAATCCTCTGGGTTCCTTAACCACTAAAACAGAACTCATTGTAGATACGTCTTGGGCTTAGTCCAAATTGATTTATAACTTGAAGTGTCAGCAGTTTAAGTTGGCCTTATCTAGAAAAGTGAGGAGTCACAAATATTAGGAATAGAATTTCTTTAGCTTTAGTTCATTGCTGTATTCTCTGGTGGTAAGTTATGCCTTAATTTACTTTAGCTACTTTCAACGAGACGGGATGTTTATGAGATTGATATGAAATGAGCCCTGGCTCTAGGACAAGTGGAAAGTGCATATCCTTTCTTATATTTTACTCTATTATTTTTTTCTCACGACTTCTGGGTACTGCTTAGTAACTGACAACCACAAGTTCATATTTGTTTTTGTTTGTTTGTTTTCCTGAAATCTACTCCTTAAGTAAATCTGTTAAAAATCAGAACTGATTGCCTGGTTCTTACTTTAAACAGTATCACAACATAGTGATTTGGTAAGGTTTATCCTTTGCTAAGACTTGAATACACATGGCTTCTGAGACATTAAGAGTTTTCTTGACTTGAGTCTTCTACATCCTGTCAGCCAAGAAACTGAGGTGGGCAAGGGTGTTTTAGTTACAAGAGGGAGACTAGGCTTTCTTTCATGGAAATACAAATAATATAGGAAGCTGGAGGGAAAAACATGGATGGAGACAAGATTATCCAGGAATCAGGGGTGAAAAAAAAACCCCAAAAGGGCAGAAGATAGAAACATTCAGATTTAGAATTTTAGCTGAGAAGGAAAAACTGAGAAACTGAAAAGGAATATCCAACAAAGTAAGAAGTCAAATCCAAGAAGGGGGGATAAAAAGGAAGTGAGAAGAGAGACATCTGTAGTATCAAATGTTGCAGCAAGCTCTAGTAACAGGAGAACAGAAGAGTGCTCAGAAAAGCTGAGATTTCATGGTGGGCTTTGAGAGAGCAGTTTTGGAAGACTGGCCACGAGGAATGGGTAGTGGAGCCAGGGGGCTTAATCAACACTTAAGAAAACATCTGGTGATGGTCAGGAGGAGCAGCATGAATAGACTGCAGCAGAGAGAAGATTGGGGGAAGAGATGCATTTGATTTTTTGCTTTTTGGAAATGAAACTCAATTTCTGATACAAATATGAGGATTTAATCTAAAAAGTTCCTGTAGTATTGTAGAAGGTTTCAGGGCTATAGTTCTAGTAAAACAAAATAGAAACATTAATAAACAAAGTTAATTTAGTGAATTGAAATAATTTAGGTAATGCTTAAATACAAAATTTAATTATTTCATGAATAATTACCAATGAAATGAAAGTGACTGTTCACATTTTCATTTCTGTGAACACTTTCTATTCTGCACTCTGTTGATGACACATGACAAGTATAATGCTGTTAGTTTAACATTGAGTTAGCAAGCACTGTATCTTCAGTATATATAGATATACACATAGGTAGACATATATAGATTTACACACACGTGTGTGTGCACATGTGTATGTTTGTTTATTTTGAAATAATATTAAACTTAAAAGTTTCAAGTCCAGTACAAAGAACATTTCTTTCCTGAGAGTAAGGCGATACCATGTTGTCACATCATCCCCAAACACTTCAGTGTAGAATTCCTGTAAACAATGACATTCTCCTGCATCACTATACAACCATTAAAGGCAGGAAATTAGCACTGATGCATTACTATGATTCAATCAACAGATCCCATTCCAGGTTTACCAACTGTCTCAAAAAAGTCCTTTAAAAACAAGAGGATCCAATCTAGGATCATGTGATGCATTTAGATGCCACAGCTCTTGAAAAATTTTCCTTCTGGAGTAGTTATCAGTGTTGCTTTGATTTTTGTGACTTAGACACTGGCTAGCTGTTTTGTAGACTGGTTCTCAATTTCAGTATGTTCGTTTTCTCAATATTAGATTCACAGTATTCATTTTGGTGTGAATATCACAGAAGGAATGGTGTTTTTCTTGTACCCCAGTATAGAATATTGTGGCTCTATTACTTTATCTTAAACACTGGTGATGTAACTTGGATCACTTGGTTAAGATGATGTTTGTTAAGCTTCTCCAATGTAAAGTTACTAATTTTCCCTTCATAATTTAATCAGTGTTTATAGGGAGATAATTAGAAACTATCCAAATACCTCCTTTTTTAACTCAAGCTGCCTCTCCCTAGATTCAGCATTCTTGATGTTTTTTGTTTGAATTATTAATATTACAGTGATGCTTGACAAATGGTGATTTTCTAATTATCATCATTCATTCTGTATTAATTGTAGTCTACTATAAGAAAAGACTTTCTCTTCTCCCCGTTTATTTATCATTTGTTTAGTTCTGTCAGTATGGATTCATGGATTTCTATTTTATTCAATGAGTTATAATTTGCAAATATTATTACTTATTTTGATCCTTATTTTGTCCCAGGTTTGGTCAGTAGGAACCCATTTATGCTGACTTTTGTGTATTTTTTGCATATCACTTTCATTCATTGATAATTTTCTAACTTTCTGGCACAAGGCTCATCTTGTACGTTTCCTGCTCAGACCCTCCAATTAGCTATTTCTCCAAGCCTCCCTGCTTCCTTTTATGAAGAATGGTATTTGGAAACCAAGATCTGAGTGTTGGATATGTTTATTGCTGTTGGAGTTTCAATTGCTCTTAGTTTCTCCCAGTGGACAGTGCTAGGGAGTATATGCATGTACATTCACAATGAATATTGAAAACTTTGAGTTTACACTGATACTTTAATTCTAATCCAACATAATGAAGTTCATTCTAATGATTTTCCTTTCTGTAGGGAAATCCTATTGCTATTGAGAAACCTGGCTCTCATTACCCTAGGTATATGTATTAATCTGATCTCCCCTGTACATAAAAACTCCTAATTCCATGCCTACCTACTGCTGCCCTCTAAGCAGACCTTCCTGACAGTACTCAGACTCCAACTATGCTCCAGGGTGGCCATCACCATCTCTCCCTCCACACAGGGAACTTTCTAATCTCATTTGTACTCTGACATCACAATACCGTGCATCACGCTGGCCCACTATAGTCTTAGGAGAGAAAGATGGATTTTCTTTATGTATTAGAATATACTCTATGTAATCCTTGCTAACAGATGTCACCCCAATAAGTCTAACAATAAAAATGAATTAAAAAAAAAAAAGAATATACTCCATGAGCTTTTAATGAACCATTGACATCCACACTTCTCAATGTTCTCCTTTATTCTATGAAAATGGCAAATTTTGAAAGCATACTCAATCTTAACTTTTGTTAAATCATATGATTACCTTTTTCATAGTAAATTTCGTATATGTGAGCTCATACAGATACATTTATTCGTTCCCAGCTTCAAAGTTTTTTCAACTAACTTCATGAAATACTTATGTTTTCACCTTTGTGAGAGAATAAACATTTTGTTTTGTATTCTATTCCATTCAGTCTAGAGTTTAATTCATTTTTCTGATATGTTTATGTGGTTGGGCTATTATTGGAAAGACATAGGAGTTTCTAGATGACGTGTATTATCTTAGGAGATGGTAAAACTTTGTCTCTGACCTTTAATAAGTCAAAAGGAAGATCGGGATGATCAGTGGAATTTTGGTTATAAACACTTATTTATTTTTTGCAATTTTCTCTTCTTCCCAAGCGTAAGTAATATATTTCTTTTTATAAAGTTCTAGCATTTGTTAATTCCATATGTAATACAATAATGAGTCATAACTAACCAGAAAAAAAATTTTAAATACCTGTATAGGGGTATAATTTCAAGCTTTTTAAATTGAATGTATAATTTTGTTTTATGTCATTATACAAGGACTCTGGGAAAAAAATCCAGCCATAGATGCCTCTACTTTTCATATTACATGACTGGATACTTTTTGGAAAGCCTTCGTATATAAGATGATATACATTATGACTTATATGCAAATATATGTGAATATCATGTATGCTACTTGATGGAAAATCAACATGTAAGTGTGAAAAATAGTTTAAAACAATTTTAAAAGAGTAAGAGAGTTGGGAGAAAATAGAAACCAGAGAAGGGGGTCCTGAGGATAGCATCCGTATAAGTGTAAAGAGGGTGGATGAGAAGTGATGGAAATGGTCAGGGATGGAGGGAAAACACTAGATTAGTGTGGAAGCCGGGACACCAAGAGGGAGTCACAGGAAGCTTCTATTGGTCAACAGTGTGGACTGCCATAGGGTGACCTGTTGCATTTGGAATTTAGCTGATGGTTGGTGGAGATCAAGGAGAATGCAAATTCAGCTGAATAGTATGGAGAAAAGCCAAATCTTGGGAGATAAAGTCCAGGTGAGAAAAATAAAGATGAAAGTTAGAAGGTACTCTGTGAGTTTCAGGTGACAATTCAAATGTCATTTCTTCTCCTGGCAGTTGCTTCCTTAGCACCTTGCACTCTTTCTACCATATTACTTATTAGACCTTTATTTTATTTGTTATTTAACTTGGGTTTCCCTGTAAGAGTAGGGACCCACCACATCTTTATTCATAAAGCACAAGCACCTAGCACAGTGCTTGGCATGTAATAGGTTCTCAGTAAATAAATTTTTTCATGAAAGCAATGGAAAATTTCTTTGAAAGAGCAACATGATTATGTAATAAACTACAATGAAATAACCCAGAATACAACTTGATTAACTTTCTCCAGTTAGATCTTCAGGATAAGATAAAAAGAAAATGGATTTAAAAACTTTTTTTTCAAATCAAGCAATAAAATTAAACAAAAATGAAGACACTAGTACCTGAATGTTCAAGTTATAGTAAATGTTAGAATGGAGCAGTACAGAGAAATAAATAAGAGAGAGGCACTGTGGTATCATACAACATTTACTTAAATTTAGGCTCCATTTTATTAGGTCTGTGATCTTGTGGTATAACTTGTGTAAACCTCAATTTTCTCATCTTTAAAGATTATAATAATCCAATGGCAAGGTTGTCATTAGGTTTAGATATGTGCAAAATTTTTATACATAGTAAATTCTCAGCAAATATTAATTATTATGTCTGTCTTATTTGGTTTAAAATGATTACATTTAATAAATCTTCCAAATAGTACTGATAACTAGTATACAAAAGTCTTCATGTTTTGGACTTCTTAGTAAGACAGTTGTGAAGTTCTAGAAGAAAAAAGAAAACATGGTCTTGTCCTCTAGTTTATTTCTCGTATCGGGCACACACTATGCACTACATATGGAATTTTGTCACCAAATGGACAGGAAGTATGGAAATATTCATCCTGCTTTTACTTCTTGTCTTTTTTCATGAGTATGCTTTCACATGTAGAAAAATTAAACCAGATTACAAGAGTACAGTGCCTGATGCAAAACTGAGGTAAGTGTAAATTAAAAGTTTGAAGGGCTTCAAACCAAGTACTAAAATAAACCAGTTAGTTACAAGATGATTGGTAAGTCTGCGCTCTTTTGACGTTGCTTGCCAATTCCAATTGTGTTAGGTAATCAATTGTGTTAGTGCAATTACCCTGTCTACCATCTAACCCTCACAGTCTCCGTTGATTATTAGAGATAGCTCAGCTGTCATTTTTAAAAATTAAAAAACAAATTGATTTTGTTTTTCTGCATGGCCACCAGCAAAAAGCAGTCCTCTCATTAGTAGAACTGTGTATATAATTTACACATAAAGCTATCATAGACCTATCATCCTAGACAATATGCCTGGGGATAATGTGGAAGTTGTGCTCTTTTGTGTGACTGGGAAGGTCTCCAAGATGAGTGCCATTTCTTGGAACAGTAGAATTCTTTGCTCACGTGAACTACATGACAGAAGAGTGTTACACAGCTCACCCATGGATGCTGGCAGCCAAGTGACACCCAAACAGAGTTCTGATTCTGCATTACATAATTGCAAATCCCTGTAGTGCAATAACTTTTCATTGTGCACAGTGATCTAAATTAATGTCTCCGTTCTACTCAGGGAGAACTGGGATGCCATTAATTTTTTTTTTCTTTGAGTTGAGAGATATAATTTATCATAGAGAAAACTGTAATGGATGTTTCTGCACATGTTTTGTGAAATGAAGATGTGTTTTGTGCTGTCCTTTTTGTTTTTGGCTTAATCCTTCGAGATGTGTGAGCTTAATACATTTTAGCACTATTTGTGAGCACTCGTGTGTGGGCTTGTGTGTGTTTCTCCATTCATTCAGTTGCTACAAGGTGCTACGAGTATGAAGGTTGTTTGGCTATTTTATATGTGACTTTTACATATAAACCATGGTTGCTTAGTACCCAACATGTAGGAGATAGTCTTCCTAAGGCAGCAGCTAGTCTTCTGGAAGATTCCAAAGGTGATGCCACTGGTTATTCTAGAATTGTTACTATTGGATCTGTTCCCTGGATGCATTTGCTTTACTTTTAGCTTGAATTAAAAGGTATTGCTGCTCTTTTTTCTAATTTCTTATAAATTATTGTATAGCTATGGCATTTTAATTATTATTTTAAAAAATTATTGTTTTTATTATAAAACACAGAAATTATTTCCTGTGGTTCATTTTCAGTGTTGCGTGTGTTTTGGGTTTTTTTTGGGGGGGTGGGTTTCCCTGGCTGGAAATCGAACCCAGGCCATGGCATTGAGAGCGCTGAAGCCTTAGCCATTACACCACCAGGAAACCCCCTGCTGCATGTTTTATAGTAAGACTGCACAAGGCCTTTAACCTAAAGGGAGACGCTACTGATTATTTAGAATCTGGTAGTTTGATTGTTCCTCATTGAAGTCAAATCTATATGGAAATTGTTTACCCACTATTAACCTTTACTTGGATTCTCTAGAATATTTCAAAAGAAAAATGTTTTTATATGAAAAGTGTGCCTGGGCAATCAGAGAAAGAAAAAGATGTGCAATAGTTTTATGGAAAACCAAGTTCTTCCTCTACCACTCGCAAACATTTTTAGCTCAGTTGCCCTAATCTAAGCTTCCAAATTCTCTTTCTTGAATCCCAGTAACAGCCTCCTAACTGGTTTCTCCACAACTACTCTGACCCCCTCGAACCTGTTCTTCACACACACAATTCACAATGGATCATGTCAACCTCTTCCTGTCCTCGAAACCAACCACGTACCCAGGCGTAAAAGCTTCAGTAGTTTTCCTTTGGTCTTAGGATAAGAAAGCAAACTCCTATCATGCCTTGTAGGATTTGGCTCACTCCTCCAGCCTCACCTCATTAACTCCATGCTTCTCCTTCTCTGAGCTCCAGTCTTCCTCGGTTTCCTTCAGCACCCCCAAAAGGGCCAAGTTCCTTCCTAGCCACACATAGATTCTTGTACGTGGAACACAGTAGCTCACAATTTTTATTTTGTAAACTGTACTCTTTTTCTGATGTCTATTCAGTTATCACTTCCTCAGGGAAGCTTTCCCTCACCAACATAATTTGTTCATTTTCTTTTAATGTTATACCCCCAGAAGCATAGAGAGTTGCAATTTTACATTCATCTTGTGTAATGAGTTTGATTAATATTCATTTTCTTTAAAATATGAAGGCAGAAATTGTATTTTTTTTGCTTGACTATGTATTCCACAAATATGATGCCTGAGATGTAATAGGGCTTACATAAATGCTCCCTTTTTAAATAGATGGATGAAAAAGGGAAGCCACATCGTAAGAATTTGAAATTAACCTTTAGTAAGTCTATTGTGATTGTTTAAGATGAGAAAATATGGCCGTTAAGCTATTAAAGTGTATTAGAGCTTATTTTTGGTGAGATTATTTTGGTTATCAATTTCACAGTTGTATTTGAAACCATGGATCACTTAGATTTCATCTGAACGTACTCTGTCGGGCTAATGCCCTAACTCTTGAGAGAAAGCGAGTCTGGGTTGGATTCTGATTTCCTTGGTGTTTACAAAGAGAGTTTGGGAAGTATGTCTGAAATGGCCATGTGAGGAAACATACAGTAGTCATATTGTAATACCTTTTATTGAGTTCTTACTATGTGTCAGACAGTGTGCTAAGCTTGAAAGCTACGATGACTCAATTATGTTCACAAATTCTGAGGGGTGGCACCACCATTATTTACTTTTCAAAAGAGAAGAAGCTAAAACATAAGTAACTTACCCAAGGTCATAAAGTTAGGCAGATCTGGGAAGTTTATAGGAATTCTAGAACCCAGCTCTTATATACCTTATTAAAAATAATATTAGTAACATCTCTGTGTTTTGGCTAACAAGTAGAAGACCGACATTTTATGTTTTGCCTAGTAAGTGGGAGTAGATGAACACTAATCTTTAAGTGCAGATTTATACTCTCTCTCAAATATAGATATTATGTATATTATATTATAAAATAAATAAAAACAATAACCTAGTTTATTTCTTTCTACTCACTTTTAAAGTTTTTTGAATTTGTACACAATTGCTTGAATTTGTACACAAAACTTATAATACTGTCCTTTGCATTAAACTTTAGATATTAATAATTAAAACTTTAATTATTAATAATATAATTAATAATGATCATATAATAATAATGTGATATCTTATATTTGTATATCATTTTATATTTTATTAGGTACTTTTGTTTTGGATTAAAGAAGTTCACCTGTCAGACTATGCACACACACACACACACACACACATATATAATATATATATATATATATATATATATATATATATATATATTTACTTTACATATGCTTTTCACATGAGCATTAATAATTATTTTTTGCAAGACTGCCAAGAAATATGATTAGCAACATTTTCTTCACACCTCATTTTCATTATGATTTCTAGGAAAAAGTGGCTTCATACCAAGCTTAGCGCCGCTATTTTCTTATTGTTAGCTGTTGTAAATAACAATACAAAACATTTAAATGGATGGTAAACAATTAAAATAGTGTTTTTATGGTAGGACATATTATTAAGGCACAAATGATGGAGTTTTTAATGCAATATTAATTCTTTAATTTTCTGAAAGTCTGTTTTCTAAAAGCTTTCTTTTTAATTTTGCTCTGTTTACACCAAACCATTAAAACTTTCTTCAGTGTCACATTAGCACAGGAAATGGGTGATGACAGCAGGGTAGCCAGCTGATCTCAAGACCTGCAGTTTTTACTTTGAAGACCGGAGAGCTAGCGTGCACTGAAATTTTACCAACACATAACAAAGCACAGTGGAAATAGAATCAGAAAAGACTCTCTTATTTAAATACCCACGGTGTTATATTATTTAGATTTCCCATCAAGTTTTGATTTTTTTCTGTAATGTGTTACACTGATATGCTACCATATTGCCTTCCATTGTGGTTAGAAGATGGGAATTTTATGGGCTAGTAGAAGTAGGATCAAGAAACAATTCAATATGTTTTCTTCTAGGCATTCCTAGACATAAACTGATAAGGTCAGCCGGAAGTTGTATATGTAGTGACAGTTGGTTATCTAAAATCAAAATTACAGGACACAACATTCCTAAGTTCTGAGCTGAAAGCTCACATGTTACAATGTTTGTTTAATTTTGCAAAATACAGTAATTCCTTTTTAACAGTTTTGACCCTTACAGAGAAATTTCAGTAGAGATGAAGCAAATAGCATGTTCCTAGACTCATTATTGCTGTAAACTTCATGAAGTATTAGATGTCTCAGTTTTCACAGTTATGGAAAGCCTTTGCTATTTGGGAAAGGAGAAAACCCAGACACTGAGACCACAAGTGGTATGTAATAGCAGTGAGGATGAGGTTGGAAGACCTGGGGTACAGAGTCCTACCCCTGCTACCTACTGTCCTTGAAAAAGAGTCTTTACCCCCAAATGATGGGAAAGCACACTTAATGATCTCTGCCCTACCTACTTCCCAGAGTACTGAAGGTTCTGTAAGTTGTACTTAAGTTCTGTGAAGCTTTATGCCAGTGTCAGATGGTAAAAATAATAATCTCCGTTATTTTTATCCTTGATACAGGACTGACAAATTAACAATTCTTTTGCCTTGTTTCCTAGTATCAGAGTCAGTGATTTCCCAGTCACTAAGTGAATGGTTCAGGAACTATTAGATCTGGAAGAACCAGATAAATACAAGTGTGGTCAGATCAGCAAGGTTTTTATGGTACTTGTGTACTGCATTTGCTCTCTTTGTTGGAAGTCTCAGCTCTTTGTAGTTCCTTAAATGGCAGGGCATTTTGGAATGGGTATTTTAATGACATTACTGAGGGTCAAGGTTAAGCTTTATGTAGAATGTTGGTGAATAGTTGTTGGCCACAGCTGGTTTTATTATCATCTTTCTCAGGAACTGTCAAGAATATTTGATTATGCTGATTGCCAGGCATGAATAACCAAATGCCCTGCAGTAGTATGATTCTGCCCTGTTGCCATCATTATTACATAAAACGTGGTGTGTTGTCCAACTTTTTTTGAATCAGAAAACATAGAAGCCAATGTCATTGAGAGGTGGTAATAGTGGGGAAAGGAAGTAGTACAAAGAGACATCTAATTTTGTACCTCTTTGCTCTCAAAGCTCATTTATATAGCTAAGAATACACTTGGGCTAACTTACACTTCCTACTTACTCCACACAGGGGTCAAGACTCCTTTTTTTTTTTTTTCTTTTAATATTGACATAATTTTTGAGTAGATAATTCAGTCATATGATTCCAAAATCAGAAAGTATACAAATACGCATAAAAAGTCTTTTCACTGCCCACATGTTTAATTCACATACATCCTTTCCTACCATGGCCACAAACAAGGTAACCCTGGTGTAAATTTCTTGTGTATATTTGCAGAGATACATTTTTTTAAATTTAACATAGTGAAACTGGTTAATAACATTACATAATTTTTAGGCATACAGATTCTAATTCTACATCTGTGTACTCTACGTCTGTGTCACATGCTCACCACCTGAAGTCTGGTTTTTTTTTTTTTTCCATTATAATGTATTTTGACTACCTTGACCCACTTCTACTTCCTTTTACCTCTGGTAACCACCATTCTGTTGTCTATGTCTATGAGTTTATTTTATTTGTTTGTTACTTTTTGTTTTTTATTTCACATGAGAGTGAAAGCATACATTTTCTGTCCTTTTCCATCTTATTTATTTTATTTAGCATAATACTCTGAAGATTCACCAATGTTGTTGCAAATGGCAGTATTTCTTCTTTTACATGGCCGAGTAGTATTCCATTGTGTATGTACTGCGTACATCTTTATCTAATCATCTGTCCCTGGACAGTTACATTGTTTCCATGTCTTAGCTATTATAAATAATGTTGCAATGCACAGAGGGATACATACATCTTTGTGAATAAGTATTTTCATATTTTTTGGGTAACTACTTGGAAGAGAAAATGCTTGATTATATGGTAGTTCTATTCTTAATCTTTTACGGAAACTTCATACTGTTTTCTATAGTGGCTGCACCAATTTTCCTTCCCACCAACAGTGTATGAGGGTTCTCTTTTCTCCACAGCCTCTCCAATGCTTGTTACTTGTTGTCTTTTTGATAATGACCATTTTAACAGGTGTGAGGTTATACAGAGGTACTTTTTAATAGCTGTAATCCAATACTAATTTATATTATCTGTCTTTATGTTAAAAAACATGTGTCCTAAAATAACATACATGGTTTGGCACCTTGATTATTTTTACTTAATAACTTAGATTTTCTTTTCAAGCAATACTTGCCCATTTGATAGTATGTAGGAGATTATCCCTTTAAAGGGTTGGTTCTCAGGATATACTTCTGTAACTTTCCATAGTTTTCCTCAAGAGACTGAGGCAAAGCAAGATAACAGATTCTTTCAGGAGTTGAGCAAAAAAATGAAGAGAAATAGATATTATTATATTTATATTTTGAGGATGGGTTCTCCCAGTAAATGTTGTTTAAACCTCTTGAGCATCTTGTTAAATGTCCTTCATGTTTCCTAAAAAAAAAAAAAAAAAAAAAAAAAAATATGTGTGACTATATTTATGTCTCCTCAAACTCATTGCAGTATTGGTATAATGATCTGACATTTAAGTGAAATCATAAAGATCTAGTCAAATTTGTCTTTAAGATACATCTAAGAAGTCCTGGGTTAAATTGGTGTTCCTTATAGACCTTAGATAGGTATTGCCTCTTTTTCTCTATTCTCTGAACGTATGTGTTTTTTAGAGAGAAATCATAAGGTTTTTCTGTATTGCTCCTAATGTATCCAGCACATTAGCACATGTTTTCAGCAAAGTCTAACATAGCTTCCTTTCATGAAGGATAGAAAATAAGTTTGAAATAATTTATAAAATTCAGAATTTATGAACTTAAAAGCATATTATATACATAATTAATATTTCTTAAAGATTTATTAATTTAAAAATCACATACTGGTCATGGATACTGTTTCAGATAGTTTTTAGTTATGTAAATTATTTCTTTCATGACAGTAATTACATGATGGACTGGTTTTAGAGATCGTATACTTAAAGTGAATTTCTAAAAATGCTTTAATCATATAATTACTAGTTTTCCAAGTAGAAAATACAGGTTTGAGAACACTGTCATTATGTCATTATTCTCCACAAAAGACTGTGAAACATACTGAAGAGGCCATTATGAAGCAAATAACAGTTTTCTATGGCGTCTAAATTTGCAAGGATTAAAAAAAATAGAAATCGCAAAGAAAATGCCTAAAAGGTAAAGAGTTTGAAATCTATCCAGGCAATTCATCCTGTGTTTCTCCCTATCCGTGAAAAAAAATCAGTTCAGACAAAGGAAGTGAATAGGTAATACTAGAACAGTGAAGTTAGCAGATTATCTTTCTAACTCAATGAATGACACTAATATTTAATAATTGATCCACTAAATTCCATATAGAAAGCCTAAAGGAAATGAAATAAACTTAAGACTTTCTAGATGCATTAGAATCTAGTTACACTGTTCTTACAGCTTTTGTTATTGAGCGTATCATGTTCAAGTGTGATTGCACTAGATAAGGACTTACATTCACTTGGTCTAGAGCTAGTAGGAACCAGGACATGTATTCTGAAATGGCTAAGTGTTTGAATTCAAATCTAGTTTTACAGAATTCAAAGATTTAAATTTCTTTTTGACTCAGTGAATGTCATGAGTCAGAAAATATATTTTCAACAAAGTCTAGTAAAGTTTAAGGTAAAACTGCTCCATCTGTGGGTTTACTGTGAGAAGACAAGACTCCTAAAAAGTCTCTGTGTGTGTGTGTTCTGCCCTTACACACACACACATTCTCTCCATCTCTCTCTCTATCTCTATCTCTGTCTTTTCCCCCACCCTCCTGCTTCCTCATTTAAAATAGTTAGTTACACCAGTATCTCTGAGCAGGAGGAGGAAAATCAAAGCCAGAGTGTTAGATTTATAGATAAATGGGAAGGGTTGATAATGATCCAATATTGTGGCCTCAAGATTAGGTAATTATTATTTTCTGTTATTCTTTATTCTGGTATTGAATCTAGTTGCTTATTAATATCCAGATGAGTTGTATTTTCGTGTAATAAAGCATTTTCTCTCCCATTAAATAGTAATTTAAAAACTTAGGTTGTTAAATCACTGTAACATTTTGCTGTTTAATCCTTTAATTCCTTCACTTGTTAAAGAGGGACTGGAACTAATATTGTCAGGGAATGATGAGCTTCATATAAATTGTAGTTTGCAGAAATGATTGAAAGTTGATTCATTTCTAATCATTCAAGTCTCTTCAGAAAGCTTGAAAGTGATGGAGTTCTGCTGGTTGGTGATGTCTATGGCTTATGTGGGGAGCAGTGCAGAGAAGGTCTTAAGAGCGCAGGTTAATGGGTCACAATTCATGGTTTGAATTCTGGATCTGCTGCTTACCTCTTTGTGACTTTGACCAGATTGCTTAGCCTCTCTGTACTTCATTTTCCCCATTTGTATCATGGAGACAGTGATATTAAGTACCTCACAGAAGATTAAAGGCTATTATGTGTGCAAAGTGCTCAGAACGAAGTGGGGCATGTGGTCCATGCTCATTAAATATTGGTTCTTGGTTTACACCCCAGTACTCAATCCCTCCTGTTCTCTGGCTCTGTGGGTTCTCTTTCTTCCTTCTGTATCTTCTTCACTAGTCTATGATTGCCCTTGTCTTCGAAATAGTTAGTACTTAACATATATCTAGAATTTATTTGTAAAATGTCTCTGTCACTTAATAGCTGGTGATCTTGGGAAAGTACCAGAATTCCTGAGCCAACTTTTTCTTATTTGTAGAAATCTGTTTTCTTGTGAGGACCAAATGACATATTAAATGTGAAAATACATTAAGGCTACAAAGTTTGGGGAGTTCCCTGGTGGTGTAGTGGCTTAAGGCTTTGGCGCTTGCGCTGTCAACTCTGTGACCTGAGTTTGATTCCCAGTCAGGGAACTACCCACATACAAAAAAACAAACACACACACACACAAAAACAAGGCTACAAAGTTTTAGGGATTATAACTTGAAGTATGAGCTGTAGAAAGGCAAAGATCTTGTCCTTTTGTTTCTTTTATTTGAACAGAAGTTATTTTTTTCCATTTGAGTAGATATTTATTTTGGAAAACTGGAAAATACAAAAATGCAGAGAGAAGAAAAATTTATATTTCTTCCACTCAAAGACAATATTTATTGTTAGCATTTTGTATAGTACTTTCTATTTATTTTGCATATATTATATTATTAAAGTTATATTGTAGAAATGTAATTTGGTATTGATCATGTCTTTCTTTAATTTTTGCATATTGCTAGCACACCAACATTAAACTAATTCAAGCCATGAAGTCACTACTGTCAGTCACTTTGTATTATATGTGCATGCACATATATGTACAATGCATTTATTTTTCTGCTTGATTAGTATGTTTTATTTTGTTTGCCTTGCAGTGTAATATTTATACAGCCTTTATTTTGCACTTTTGAATGGTGAAGAGTTGTACTCATATGCTAAAAACTATTATAAAAGCCATCTTAGTTTTTTTTTAATTCTATCCACAAATCAGATCTCTTTTATTCAGATGCATTATACCCAATCAAACTGTCCTGCCCTTAGGGTATATTTGTTTTTGTGCCTTAATTGTATCAAAATTGGAAGGAAAATAGTTATGAAAATCTGGATTTGAATAAGGGATGTTTACAAAACCCTCAACTTTGCAAGTGCAGACATATGAGACCCTTGTGGACCACCATACTCTGAAATCAATAGCCAATAAAAGTAATGTATAGACTGATAATTGATTTTGAAATTGCAGATGATCAAAATGGGTGTAAATACACTGAAATGATTTTAAGTTAGTTAGATCATATCATGGTTTGTTATTAAAACATCATAGCAGTTATTTAAGGACAAGTTTTTATTTTTATTTTGTATTTATTTATTTATTTGTTTTTAAAGTGGTGAAACAAAGAGATAGTTTATTGAGGAGAAAGTACACTCCAAAGAGGTAGGAGCGGGCTCGAGCAATGAGAGTGGCTCAGGAGCCCAAGGACAAGTTTTTAAAAACATAAGTTGTAGTGTAACTTTTGCCACCCATATAATATGATATAAAAACTTTGAAATAGCAAACAAAACAAAACCAAAAAACCAAAACCAAAACAACAATAACAACAACAAACCAGAGAAGCAAACATTAAAAATAAATATTCCACCTATGCCGTTCAAAGAGATACTCAAGTGAAAGGGCCGCTATGACATTGGATTTGAGACAGCAGAATCCATAGAGATGCACATTAGCAAAGTTGAATAAGACCTTACATTTGGATGGTTCAGCTGAGCTTACTTTCAAAATATTTAATTTTTTCATTCAAGTAATATTTATTATGTCTACTATGTGCTAGAGCATCTGCTAAGGCACTAGAGTTTAAAAATAGAAAAATAAGTGAAATCTTTGTCTTCCAGATCACCATGGAACGTGGTAAGCACAGATACTTACACGTAGTTAAAATGCAACATGGCAAAGACACTGCTGGGCACAGGTTAGTATCATAGCTAGGAGAAAGAAAATGAAGTCTCACCTGTGGTATGATGGCATCCTCGAACTGTCTGACTGCGAGGGGTTAGGCGGAGTGGAGGGTGAAGGACATACAAACCAAACCCTGGAATTGGCAAACGGCCTGATGTGCTAGTTCTGTGTTGTTGGTGCGTGGTCTGTGAGGTGGAGAGCCTGGATAGGTAGGCAAGATTAGATTGTGGAAGAGCATGATAGCTACTTGGACTTTATTCCAAAGGGGAGGGGGAAATCATTTGAGAGTTTCAAGCCCTCGATTTACATTTTAGGTAGGTTGTTAATCCTGCTATCTCTGTGGAAGATGGAGTTGAGGGAAGTGATACAGAAAGCAGAGAGAACACTTATGTTTGATGGCGTTCTAGAATTTCCTCACAGAACATCTTCAGAAAACTAAGGAAAGGTGTAAAAATACCTCTGTGCTTCTTATGTGATAATTTTGCCCTTCTCGGTCGACAGAGAAGTTTATAGGGAAAATAATACAGTAGATAGATTACTGGGAAAAGAAAACAATGAGAATTTCCTTTCAGCCTCTATTATAATCAGGGTAAAATGAAAGCTGTGCTGGTTGGAGACTGTATGGTGACAATCGCTTCACAATTATCACTGAAGAATGGCTTTTTGGAAGCAAAATCTTGATTTGCGGAATTTATTTAGAGGTCACTAATCTGTCTGATAGTCCAGTTCTTACATTTTATCAAATGTTATTTACGTTTCCAATATTTAAAAAGCTAGAAAGCATAAATGTACAAAGTGGTAAAATTAATAGAAAAGTTTAAGATAATGAACATTTTTATTTACTTATTAAAAGGGACTATAAGCTATCTTACAGCCCCTAAATTAATTGCATTAAGAGCAAGTATAAATCTTGTTACTAATGAGCAATATTTTTCATTTTGAACAAACCAGTACATAGAGAGCCTAAATCAGATGAGATAAACATCTGTGAAAATTGTGCCACTTTCTCATTACCCATTTCAATGGTAACCTCAAAATACTCTCTTATTCTGTCCCGCCCATTACTCCTCTGGTTTTGTGCTAGCACAAAAAGCCTCCACATACGTTTAAAAAGATACTTTGTCAGTAATTGGGAACTGGCTTTTTAAAAAAGAAAGGAATGATTTGGGATAAATAATTATTTTACCATGTAGGTACAGCACTACTACTAATATCCATTGTGGATCAGTGATGGTGATGAAAATTGTTTTCTTGACTGTATTAATAAGTATTAGAGTAAAAAAGACAGAGTGAAATGTTCCAATTTACATATGATACAGGGTTTTCTTTCCAGTGAAATGTCGGAGAAGGCACTGCAGCATCTGAGAGTGAGCAGAAAATGCCAGTAACTTTGATACAGATAAGTGTAAGGTAGTCTTTATGGAAAATAATGAGAACTTTACTTCTGAACTAATGGACATCTTGTAGATGATTTTTTTGGTCATTGTCAGCTCAACATTCTCTTACAACCAAATAGAAAACTAAGGAAATTATCAGAAAAGCTTTTTGAAACCAAAGTAGTTTTATAAAGTCATTTTAAAAATGACATTTTGAAACCATTGTTATTTATTATTTTGGATATTTTACATCAAGGAAGCCAATGATTTTAAGAGAAAGAGGGGTGTCACTTCTTTTAGCTCCAAGCAGGAATCTTGAGAATATACAAAGAAGTTAATAAATGTATGGAGTTTAGGTGACCTAAATAGAAATTATATATACATTGCCAAAATATTTAGAGAAACTTACAGTGATAGATTGTGGTTTGATTGTTTAAGGAAGCTAGGACCCCCAAAACTTCACATACAATGGACATAGGCATGGACTGGGAGTCAGAATGAATTATATTTGAATTTGAGCACGTTCCTGAAACTAAGACTCTCCTCTTCGGTAAATGAAAATAATGAAAAGTGCTTACCTCATAGGGTGAAGT
Source organism: Lyroderma lyra (assembly GCA_004026885.1). Lineage (NCBI taxonomy): Eukaryota > Metazoa > Chordata > Mammalia > Chiroptera > Megadermatidae > Lyroderma > Lyroderma lyra. The sequence goes on from PVJL010003920.1 coordinate 45,064, forward strand.
ATGTGTAAGCTAAGGCTAATGATTTGTATATAGTGCTTAGTGCACAGTAAACACCCTATAGAATGGTATTTGCCATTGTTATTTTTACATTATTCTCATGCAATATGGTATTGTGCAATTGTCTGTGACAGGTACCTAAGCTCAATGGGCCACAGGTCTGGTTTAATAAACCATTTCTCAGGTAAAATCTTGTATGAATCAGGGTAGACTATCTACTGTAATGCATTACTCTAATATCTCAGTGGCTTGATACAGCAAAAGTTTATTGCTCAAGTTAAAGCCCAAGGTGGATTGGCAGGGTATGGGGAAGCGTAGTTATTTCATGTAGTTATTTAAGGACATAATCCTTGTGTAGTGGCTCCACCATCCCCAAGGGCTTTTGGAGTCCTCTCCTGGATCTTTGGCGTTGGAACGGCTGCTGAGGGAGAGGAAATAATAGGTTGATGGGACAGCCCTGAAGCTTTTTATATGACTTCTACTTACAGTTTCATCTGCAACTTAAATATATGGCTCCCTCTAACTGAATTGGAGCCTGGGAAGCCTAGACTAGCTGTGGGCCCAGAAAGAAAAGGCAGTATCTGCCACAGATCTTTTCCTGAGCTGTCATTTATGTAGCAACTAGGAGGGAAAGTAGAAACAAGAAATTCCTATAGTGGATCAAAACATGCTTGAAGTATGAAGCAAAGTGTTCATTGATTATATTAGGGGATCAGTAATTTTAATCACTAATCTTTGCTTTCAAAAATAACTTTTAATAAACTTCTTCATTTACAAAATTCTGTCGTATCCCTGAGGTAGGCCGGGTGGCGTAGCGAAAAGAGCAGGGCTTTTCAGACGAGACAGGCTTGGCCTTAACTTGTGGCTCCCACGCTTACCGCCTGTGTGAGCTGAGGCTGGTTAGTTACTCCTATTATGCCTTCACTTCTCATCTGAAAAGTAAAATAAAGAATCCTTCCCTTGAGAATTATGAGGAGTAAATGAATTGCAATAAATAAAACATCTAGCATAGTAGCTAATCTTTTCTTTAATAGTGATTATCATTTGGCTGACTTACTCTACACTATTGAGAGATTCTAATAGTTCCTGGGAAACTGAGACTCAGATAAGATAACTGATTTGTTCACGTTTAGCCAGAACTAAGCCCACTTTTTTCTGATTCCAAATCCCATGATCTTTATTTTCACAAGAAATACATCAGAACTATTTCAATTAGCATATTATACAAAAGAATCTCAAAGATAAGCACCTAAAATATATGTGGAAATACATCTGACTCATGTGGCTTACTTGAAACACTGCAAAGGAACTATACACTAAGGGAAAAAAAAATCCTCAAAAATGTCAAGTATTTACCCATCCGTTTAAATTATATGTCCCACACTCTTCCACATTATAAATTAAGCAGTGTCTTCCCACATGGACATGCTTTCTATTTCTTGGGAATGAAGTGCGTAGTGTGATTCTCTGTGGTTCAACTGTGAGTCAAACAGGGTGGTGTTCTAAGATACCAGTATTGCCTAACTGAAACTCCAAGCTGCTCTTAGCCAGTGGCCCACTGTGAATGTGTAGGGTCCACTCTTTCAAAGACTGCTGTTAATATTACTTGGTACTGGTATGGAAATTACATCATGTCTAGGTAGACAGCATCTTCGAAGGCCCCATGACCTTTGCTTAGACTGGTTAGTGAGTTCTTTTCAAAAATCAGTTGTAAACATGCATTTCATTTATTTTACACCCTGTTTTACACATTTTTCAATGAGCATTTTAAGTTATATTCACATCTATTAGTAAACTAGTGCCTGCATATCTTCTCATGCTTGTGCTCGTATTTCACATACATTTTTCTCACCTACTTTTAACTTGGCTTCACACTTACTTTATATTAGAGCTCATTAGTTTTACTTCCTTTACCAGCAGTAAAGGCTTCCCTGGGCCACATTGCAAGGAAAATTGTCTTGGGCCACATGTAAAATACACCAACACTAACGACAGCTGATGAGCTAAAAAAATAAATGTTGCAAAAACAATCTCATAATGTTTTAAGAATTTTTGTTGGACTGCATTCAAAGCCATCCTGGGCCACAGGTTGGACATGTCTGCTTTACACTCTACCTTTATCACTCTTTGCCTACACTCTGCAAAAGAGCTTGCTGTACCAAAAAGCAAAGTAGAAAACAACAGCATTTCTATTTGAAATCATTACTAAATGTACCATATTATTAAGGAATAGTAAAGGTAAGAAGAGGCAAGTTATGATCTCAGCTTAAAAAACAACAAAGCATCAGTTTATCTCATAAAAATTTTAAATTGTCAAATTTACATACTAAAATTTTCTTTTTTGTCTGTCACAGAAAATGGAGGACTATTTATCAAACTCATAGATAGGCACATCCAAGTTGGTATATGCCTATTAAAAATCAAATGATCTTGTTCAAGCTGATCTTAGTCCTTTGAAATTTTGTTCTTGAATAAAAATAAGTTAGTTCCTCCAGTCTCCTTTATTTGAGTACTGTGTTTCACAAGACAATGTACTTTTATCTGACAGAAACAAGTTTATCCTGCCAAAATATTAGATTAAACTGATGTGCTTTGTAAATGAATTCAAGGACTACAAAGAAAATATATGCTGCATTTCTAAACCAAATGCCTAAAGTATGAGTATTAGGGCTATTTATCTTACATCAGCACTGGAAAATTCAAGCTGTCTATATTTATGCAACTAGGATTATTATTAAAAATACTTAATATAGTACAGGAAAAAACTGTGATCATAACAGACAAATATTTACTGTATGTTGTTATGGTGCATATGATTAGATCTCTGTCAGGATCAAAAGGTAGCAAAACATTTGCTAGCAGATTATTACATTTCCATATTATCTAACCATAGCTTAAAATTATTTTCAACAAAAAGACCAATCTTATAAATAAAATCTTATTCTAATTTTTTATTGTAATCAATACAAGCAGCTTGAACAAAAATTTTTGCAACACCTACTATTGGCTGAAATAATTAGTCATAATTCTTTTGTGGTGGAAAAACTAACAAGGCCATTAGACTGACTTGTGTGAAGAGCAATTATAATTTAAGGCTCTACATAAATCTGGTATGAGGATGTTTTCAAGGTATGAGATATGACTAAAATATACTGACTCATAATGTTCAGTTTAGAACTGAGATACAGCAATTACATATGTAATTGTATATATTGTGTATGTATATATTGAATTGCATAATGTCTATAATTTTCTAGTAACTACATATTTATATAATTTATACTATATACTCATGATTTATATATAAATGTACATTGTATGTTACAGAAGTATAATATAGCATGCATATTATGATTAATTATATATATATATACATATGTAATTCATATAGTTATATAGTTTTTTAACATATTTAATTTGTTTGAATATTATATATAACCTCACTCTATTAAAAGAGAAACTAGGGAACAGTATAGTTTAACTAATGGAATCAGTTGTAAATATTTCAGTCTGGAGTCTGCCTCTTATTAACTTCACAACTTAGGGTACTTTGCTTTCTGGAAGTCTTAAATTTTCAACTTTAAGTGGGGATAAAAGTAATGTCCTCTTAGAATTTTGTGAGAATAAAATATGGAAATGTATACAAAATACTGGAGTAGCTGGTAATTGGTAAGCATAAAATAAATAGTAGATAAAAGAAAAAGAGAGGGAGGGACAGTTCATACTAGTAAATAGTGTTGTGTCAATAGATTCACATTTTCACAATTCTAGTGATTATATTGAATACTTTATAATATATAATTTGAATTTCAAAACAAAGCATGGGTTAAAAAATTCTGAAACAGGAAAAAATAATTTGACAAGTAGAGGAATGATTATTTCTTGAATGATTCAGCATAGTGAGACTAACAACAATGAAAATGACCAATATGAGGGAGAATTTGCAAACACATCAATTTTACTATGTGGTTTGTGATTGCAACATTCCCATAGAATACTTTGTGTGGTGGTAAGATGCTTATTTAAAATATCTATTCAATTTTAAGGAGTTCATATGAAGGTTAAGACCAGTGAGTATAACATGAGAAGGTCGATGTATAAAACAAAACCACAATGTCAAAGCTCCCCAAACATTATTTGGCTTTCCAATAGCAATAGCATCAGTTAATGATAGAATTCTCCATGTGACTTGACTCAGATTTACAGTCAGTAGTTGCAACAGAAACGCTAATAGAGATCCTCTGAAAGCATCACTGTGAAAATTTTTCTGCTTACTTTGCTTCTCAAACTTGGAAGTTAGTTGCATTTTTGGTTTCACAACTAGATGTTTAAAGAAGAAAAATAGTCTTTAGAAATCTTTAGTAACTACTCTAAGCATAAACATACTTATTATTTTTATTTTACTGAGGATTAACTTGTACAATGAGAAAACAAATAAAATTAAAAATTTCTCTATCAGATTTCGCAAAAGAAGATTTTAATTTGGTGGATTTAGAAAAGGGAAAATAAAAATAGGTCTAGCAATGTTCATACTTACTGATTTTAACATTATATTAAAGTTATCTAGGATATCTGGATTATCTGGGATATCATATTATCTAAATATGCTGTATTTATTTACATGATTATTTTGTCCAAGGAATTCAAACCAGTTTATATAAATTTAAACCTCTATGTTTACATTTGAGTGACAGTTTAATATTTTTAACATTCCCGTAGCAACATTCTGATGTCCTTTTGCATGAGGCTGTCAAAATATTGAAGTAACCCAAAGTCTTTTTTTCCCCTGCTCTTTAAGAGAAGTAATGTCAGCTTTTTTGTCCATGGGAAATGAGAACACAGCTGAGGTTATTGTCTCCCATTCTTAAAGTCCCTGGCATAACCACCGCAGATATAAAAAATATACAGAGAGAAGGTAGAATCCCAAGTCCATAAATTTAAAAACATGTTATAATGGCTAAACTAGCAGGTCGATTGTAATACTGAATGGAGGGCAGCAAATTCTTTACATGAAAAGTTATAAATCTTGAGTTTTTGAGGCAGGTTAGGAAACAAATTTCCAGTGAGAATCAAAGAAAGGGGAAAATAGCAAATAAATCTGTACTTACCTGACATTTACTGATACATGTGCCCAGCATATCCTTTGCCTTCATTTTGTTTTTGGCGGGGGTGGGGGGGTAGTTCCCTGGCTGGGAATTGAACCTGGGTCACAGCGTTGAGCGTGCTGAAGCCGTAGCCACTACACCACTGGGGAACCCCCTGCCTTCATTTTTGAGAAGTATTTTTCACTAGGTAGAGAATTCTGGGTTGACAATTTTTTTTTTCTTTTTTGACTCTCTAGGGATGCTTCTCATTGTTCTACCCCCATCATTTCTGATGAGATGTCAGCAGTCATTTGAATTTATTTTTCCCTATGTGAAAGATATATATTTTTTATCTTCTGTCAGCATTTCTTTCTTTCAGTTTTGGTTTTAGAACCTATTGTGCATCTAAGTTTATGTATATGTGAATTTGAAGGGATACTTATTGTGTTTGTGGGTTGCTGAGCTTGAATCACTTACATTTATGTCTTTTTATCAAATTTGAGAAAATTTTGCCCATTATTTCTTGCAAGACTTTTTCTGATACATTCTCTCTTCTACTGTCCTGGGACTCCAGCTATACCCATGTTATAACTTTTGAGAATATCCCACAAACCCCTGAGACTCTTTTTATTTTTTTCAATCATTTGTCTCTCTGTTCTTCAGATTGGATTCTTTATATTGATCTATCTTTAAGTTCACTGATTTTTGCCATTTCAGTCAGCTTTTACGCCCATCCAGTACATTTAAAAATTTTGGATATTGTATTTTCGGGTCTAGAATTTTCATTTGATTCTTCTATAGTTTCTATTTCTCTGCTAAGATTTTTTATCTTTTAATTCATTGCACACTTTTTTCTTTATGTCCTTGAGAATAATTATAATGGGTGCTTTAAAATTTTTGTTTGCTAATTTCAACTTCTATGTCATGTCAGGTTTGGCCTCAATTAATTGTCTTTTCTCTTGAGAATGGCTCATATTTTCTTGCTGCTTTGTATGTCAGGTAATTTTAGATTATATCTTCATCATTATAAATAATATACTGTAGAGCCTCTGTTTTATGTTATGTTCATCCAAAGAATACTGAATTTTGTAAAATTTTTCAGCTTCACAGAACTCAAATGATAAACTTTCCTGCAGTAAAAAGCAGCTCAAATTTAATTTCAGTTACATTAATCTTAGCTGGGTTCCTTGTAATTGCTCTTCACAAGCAGTTAAGGAGCTACTCAAAGGTTTGTGCTTCCTTATCAAATCTTCCCCATTTTCCAGGGGTTGTAGTTGTCCCAAAGTTTATCTCTGCTTCTTAAAGCTGTAAGAGCATGGCTTTCTCTCTGAGTTCCAGTCACCCAATGTGTGTGTGTGTGTGTGTACACACACACACACACGTACATACATACATACATAGCAGCCCACACTTGGCTAAAAGTTAAAAAAAAAAAAAAAGGTTTTTTTGAAAAAAATAGGAAACACATCCTGTCATCATCTCCATCATCTAAGTATGGAATCCTCCTCAGTACAGTTTTGCTTTTATTAACTGTCCAGCATCTTCAGGCAGTTTTATTTTGTTTTACTTAGATTTTTATAGTTTTATCTGCAGAAGGGTTCGTCTGAGAGGAGTTTAATTGACCAGGACAGGAAATATGAATATAATGTTCACAGTAACATGTATCCTGTATTTCTCAGACTATATGAGGGGTTAAAATGGAATCATAGCAATAGATCTAAAGTAAAAACTTGCAGATGCACTGTAGCCCATTTAGTGTGAGTTTTAGTCCTCAATTTTTTCTCAAATTATTTGGCAGTCTACAGTGGATGTTTCATTTCTTCTTCATAAATGGAGTCTGCCATTTTCTCCTTCTCTGGCTTGCTGTAACTCTTATCCTTTGTGAGATTTTTGGTACAAATGTAAGTTAGAGGAAACAGTCCACATGGGAGACTAACCTCACTTCTGCCCCTAACTGGTCATTAGGAGTTTCTCAGATTTCATAACTCAGTAGAACCACACACAGAACTCAATGAAAATTATTATACTCAATTACAATTGACTACAGGGAAGAAATACAGATAAAGATTATCCAAAGGAAGAAGCACATAGGGTAGAATCGAGGAGAAGCACCAAAAACAGTTTCCATTGTGCCCTTTGTGGGGAATCAGGATGCCTTCCTCTCCTGCCAGTAATGTGTGACAATATACATAGGGAGTTGGCAACCAGAGAAACACATTGGAACCTCAGTGTTCAGAGTTTCTATTGGGGGCTCCATGATGTAGTCATGATTGATTGTTCATGTAGTGGATCTCAATGTCTAGTCTCTATGACCCAAAGTGCCCACCCTAGATTGTATTGTTGTCTTTCTGATATGGTCAACTTTCTTTCTAAATTCTTTTGGATGTGCCTTTTCCCATCTTAAATCACATCCTTAGACCATCCAGCATGACCTGAGGCCCCAAGGTAAACAAAGACACTCCTATGGGGAGAGATTGTCTCCTGGAAGCTGAGATTACATACCACAGACCAGCCTTTCTTTTTAAACCAGGCCAAATTCTTTACTACACATACTTGTTGCTATTAATGTCAGCTAAATGCATTAAAATAACTGTTGATACCCATCAATCCCTCAGGGATATTAGAGGTACTGTGTTCTTGTTACTGCGGAAACTATTGGTACTGATAGAGTTGAAACTTTATCTTTTTGATATCCCACGGAGATTTCTGAGAAACAAACAACTTCTGATAATTAACATCTTATGAGAATTCATGGCCCTAGGGCAGAGGGTAATCCCCATGGCAGAGGTCCTTCCTCTCTGCCATCATTTACTTTCTCTGCTAGATATACTCTTCTTACTTGTTTTTGCCTAGTTAACTTTTACTTCCCTTCCAACATACAAATCAGAGGTCACTTCCTGTAGGAAAGCATTCCTGATTGCCCCATTGTGGGTGAGATGCCTCTGTTAGTGCTCTCCCAGCACACTGAACTTGACTTTAACCCCCACAAAAGATCTGATGACAAAATACATTGTAACCTTCCAGAAGCTCCTCTAGACAATGAACTTCTTAGGGCAGAAATAGGTCCATTTATCTTTGTACGTTACATGACACATGGTTCCAAATAAGGGATCAACAAATGATTGTTGAATGAATTTTAAACTCAGAGCTATCTCTCCTCAAATCTGACCTGCTGTTCTTGAACAAAATACTTAAACTCTGTCATCTCTTCTCTTTGACTATTTTTACTCAGAGGCTTCTTAGTGTCTTGGGCTAGGAGGCTGGTTCCCTCAGTTCTTAGGCCCACTCAGGCTCAATTCCTGGAGTAAGCACGGTTTAAATGCAACCTGGCTCAAGTTCATTGACCAGACTGATACCAACATTATACATTAGAAGATAAGCACATGCATCTTTGCCTTTGTGCAGAAACTTTATTATCCTTTCAGAAATAACCTGGTCTTTCTTGTTCACAGGTTGCAGAGGATGGTCTCAAAATATAGTACTATGCATCTTATAATGGTATGATGTTCAAAACTATCATGTTGTGAATATCCATGTATAAATCAATTTTCTTATTTTCAAGTGAATGAAAAAATGTTATAAAATTATCCCAGTAGTGTTTATTTACCTCGGAATTCTTTTGTATTAAAAAATAAAGCAGGATGCATGTTTCTTTATTTCATTTAAAATGAATAATGGTGGAAATGGTTTTTTTGAGCAAAATAATGTGTCTTTCAAATCTAATATGATATAAATAATACTAACATAAATTTTACCGTCCTAATGATTACATAATTCCAGTGGTAGGAGAACATATAGCTCTAGGGTGTGGCAAGGAAGGTACCCAGGAAGCAGTTTTAGGTGCCTACCTTGCACTTGCATACACTTGAGAGTATGTGTCTCCTTAAATTTTGTGCCCTGTACCTTGTGAGCCTAACCCTAGTCCTGGCCTTGAATATGCTCTCGTTCTATAGATTCTGAAGTGTGTGACCTTGGAAGTATAAGTCACTCTTTCTAAACCTTAGTTTTCTCATAAAGAGGTAACCACATCTTGGGAATTTTAATTTAATGATAAAGTGCACGGTGAGGGAAATATAAAAATACAGAACCAATTAACAAGTTTTAAAGAATTATAGATATAAAATAGTAAACAGTAAACTAACCTGAGAAATTTATTTTTGTTCTTTCATTTTATTGAGGAGAAATTTGTTTAGGAAGATCTTCTTAGTAAACAGCATAGTGAACTAGGTGGAAGACTCTGGAAATGTGGAGGAAACAAATGGATTCAGGAAAGTTTGTGGAGGAATAATTGGTGACAAGTCAAGTGATGTCTTAGAAGTCCTTAAAGGTAGATGTCTACAACTCACATCACTGATAACTAAGAGAATAAGGTCATCACCTGGAATAAACATTGGAAGTCGGTAAGAAAGATGGCAATTTAGCAAAGAATTAGAGTAGAAACAATATACTTGTTAGGATGGGAAGGATTTAGATGATATGTGAGAAAGAATTTTTGGTGAAGGAAGCCTACTAGGGGTTTGTAACAGGATATTTAGGCAAACTGGGCACATTTTTCTATGATGGTCTTTAGGATAGTTTTCTGGGACGGCTTAACTGTAGCATTGCTTGTAAGCAAGAAGTTATATTCAATGATTAATCTAAGTCCATCTGAAGCCTGTGATTCTTTGAAGTTCTTGGATTTAGTGCATTTGGCTTGCAAAATGAATGTTGGATATGGAACATAAAAATATGAAGGCTTTGAAAGGATCCTTTAATGGGAAGGAATCAGCTGTGCTGTATCAGAGGGGTTACTGTGGTGTAACCAACCTTTCCAGATCCTGCAGGCTAGTGCTTTTAAAGACCCAAGAGTCAGAAACTTCATCCATGCCTTCATCATGTGTAGTCAGCTTGTGCACCAAGGCATTTACATAGAAGGAAAACTGCTATATCAAGAGGCAGCATCTGCACTAGAGATCTGAAAAGGCTCTGGATTTCAGTTTTTATCTGCGAAAAGAGACCATGAGCTTGAACAAGTTGTTGTCCCAACAGTTTCCTATAGAAGGTGACTCTATAACCTAAAGAAATTACATTTAACTTTTTGGTTTTTTAAGTTTTTTGGCTTAATGGGTAAATATTTATACTTTCATCATTATTGATTTTCTTCAAGCAAAACTATGAATTAAAAATAATTTTAAGAAAAAATGATTTTAAGGAAAACATTGTATATCTGCCTGTATTCTTTTGAGAGAAATCAGAGTAACCAAAATAATGTTTCAAAATCCTGCTTTGGATAAAGAGGAGGAGCAACAAAATGGTGGCATGAGAGGGACTTCTTAAAAATTCCCCTGGATATTACAATGAATAAAGCATTTATAACTCAACTAAGGACTCTCTACATAACACACAACCCCAGCTAAGAAACGTGCACCTCTCATTAAAGTACTTGCAGGTGGGCAGAGGTTTAAATGAAGAAGTAAAAGAGGAAGAACAGAGATGTGGGCCATGTGTGGGTTCCCATTTGGAACTCTACTGCTGAAGGGAGAGGAGGATATAGGCGACGGGTAAACATTCCGAATCGCACTCAGTCTGTGAGACACAGGAAAGAAGACTGAGAAGCGGGGGTGTGAGATACTACAACTAGTCCTCACGTTTGGCCCCCAGGAGGTGCAGACTGGTCTGCAAAATGCAGCAGTCAGATTCATTCCAGTTCAGAGGAGGAGGAGTGGCCAGGCAGTGAGAATACTCTGGGCAGGAAGGAGAAGGAGAGAGGAGGCTATGTATATGGCCCACAACCAGCACTGTCTGAGAGACTAGTGTACAGGACTGGCCCCAAAGCTCAGGGCAGAGTCCTTGGGGCAAACCGAATAGAAAGATGCAATTATGGCTCGACCATGTAGCCCCAGGAAGAAAACAAAAGTGCAAATGCCCCTCCACCACAGAGCTTTGCCTGCCCAGTATCAGCAGTGAAACCTAAGAAACTGCAGCAGTTAGTGTGAGGTTAAGGAGCAGAATTTCTGCAGAGAAGCTTCCAGAATGAGGAATGAGAGAAAGGGAGCTCTAAATAAATCTGAGCAACAGACAAAAATAGTAAAAGTGATGGGAACTGATGACCCATCAGAAACAGAGCTCAAAGCATTGATTATAAAAAATTCTTCAGGGAACTAAATGATAATTTCAACAGAGAGATAGCAAGTATAAAGGAAGACATACAAACCATTATAAAGGACCAGACAGAGACAATGCTAACATTAACTGTAATAAAAAATGAAATAAAAGTCATCAAACTAGATGACGTAGAAGTGCAAAGCAGTGATTTGCGTGAAAAGCCAGCAGAAAACACCCAATCAGAATAATCAGAATAAAAAAAAAAAATGAGAATGGTCTAAGATTCCTCTGGAACAACATTAAGCATAAAAACATTCACATCATAGGCCTACCAGAAGGTGCAGAGGAAAAGCAAGGAGTCAAGAACTTATTTGAAGAAATAATGACTGAAAATTTTTCTAACCTGGCCAAGGAAGTAGACATACAAACCCAGGAAGCACAGAGAATCCCAAACGAGATGATCCCAAACAGAAACACACCAAGACATATCATAATTAAAATGGCAAAAGTTAAAGAAAAAATTCTAAAAACAGCAAGAGAAATGCAAGTAGTAACTTATAAGGGGATACCCATTCTACTCTCAGTTGATACCTCATCAGAAACCTTACAGGCCAAAAGGAAATGGCAGAAAATGTTCAACCAAGTATCTACAACCAAGAATAATGTATCGAGCAAGGCTAGCATTCAAAATTGGACAGATGAAGAGCTTCTCAGACAAGAAAAAGCTAAAGGAGTTCATCACTACCAAATCAGTACTACAAAGAATGTTAGAGGGACTTCTTTAAGATGGGAGGAGGGTTGAGAGAGTGAGTAAAATAAGGGAAAAGGATGGAGAAATTTAGTTTGAAATTTAGTTACAAGGTGATAATCCCGGAGGCAGAGAGTATAACATGGGAATATCGTCAGTAAGGTCGCAGTAACTGTGTGTGGTGTCAGATGGGTACTAGATTTATTGGGGTGATGGGAGGAGAGCTGGAGGGGTGGGTAAAAAAGGGGAAGAAATCAAGTAGTACAAATTCGTAGTCACAGAATAGTCACAGGGATATAAAATGCAGCACAGGGCATATAGTCAACAACATTGTAGTAACTATGTATACGGTGTTAGAGGGGAACCAGATGTATCAGGGTGAGGATTTAGTAAGTTAAATAAATGACTCATTACTGTGCTGTACACCTGAAACCTTTATAATATTGTATGTAAAATGTAATTTAAAAAATTTGCCCATGGAAAAAATTCTGTTTACAACTTGTCTTAGGCTAGGACCCAGAAAAGCTATTTCTACTGTAAAAATATATGTCTCTTGCTGATTGAAACCAAAGAAACTTGCTATAGTTCAGTAGAATAATTTAGATAGTATCTTGATGAGACAGAGTATGGGGCTACTATACGGTGGGTACCACTTATGAAGAATGTGTTCAAAGCTATGGTCTTTTCTTTGTGGTGCATGCATTTTATTTCAATGACTATTATTAAATAGTTGGAAGAACATGGGATAGAAATTATTATCATTATTAATTTAGGCAAACTACAGAAAAATTGGTACCAATTATGTCTGTAGACATGTAACAGTGTGATACTAGTAAAGCCTGTATTGAAATGGACTGTTTGGGGATGGTGACTGCCCTCAGTATCCATCTATTTGGATAGAATGGAGAGTGTCAGTAGGGATGAAGTTTTGTACAGTGATGCTGAAATAATGAAGACATTCTGGGGTGTATTTACAAAACCATCTGTGGGTAAGAGCCAGCCTCTCTGGCTTAGAATGCAGAGCCATGTGGGTACGTGGAAAATTTTACAGATATATGCGCAGTTCAAAATAGAAATTTTTGTCTCATATCCAAGTGGTGGCAGCTTGCAAATTAATTAGAACTATTCATAGTTTTCCATGTAGTATTAATTAGGTCATATTCTTTATAGTCTATGTCCATTTCATGGAGAAATGTAGGATCAAACTCTTGATTCTTGATGAGAAGTTACACAATTTAATTTTTGTCACAATCATGGTTTTAGCAGTGTTTTGGAAAAGAAATATATTTCTTACTTATTTACCATGTATTGTCAGCTGGATCCTGGAGTACATCTGAGGGACCATGAGAGATGAAAACTGAGTGATAGGGTAAATTGTGATGGACCCTCATGTGACATGACAATGAAACTAGATTTTATTTGTAAGACAATGGGGAACAATTGAAGGATCAAGAGAAGCAGGGGGAACAAAGGTGAAACAGTAAAGGTCTTTTAGCTTTATACAGCTTTTTAGTTATACCTAAATAGTGTATTAAACTTATACTATCCCTTGGTTTGGGTGGTGCTGGGCTGTAATACAAGCTGTTTTGCACCTACTGTGTCTTATCTGGTACACTATCCATATTTATTGTGCAGACCCCTATAGACATTAATGTTTTTAATTCTTGACTAGAAGTGTGTCTTCAAAAGTCATATAGAAACTATATCTTACATTACATAAATATCATCAGGCCTGACCAACCTGTAAGTCCAAATGAAGTCTCATTAATGTTAATACTAAAAAATTATGGTTCTTCTACATGTATGACTATTGGACTTCAGCATCATTTATTTCTTCACAACCACAGGGTTGTTTCATATGTACAAGAGGAAAAAAAGAACCTGGCTTGTGTTTTTCACCACACTACCTGTAAGCAGCTTGAGAGAGGCATCACCTCACAAGCACTGCAGTCGATGTCGTGCTGGGGAAGTGCTTCCCTGCCCCTCTGCTGGCCCCAAGCAGGGTGTCTGTCACTGCTCTGCCACAGTCCTGCAGACCCCACCAATTTGCCGTTCTCCTTCAGTCCAGGAACTGAGCTGTCCCTTTTTTCATATTAGTTTCAAACTTCCATTGAGGTGCCGGAGCCCCAAATCTCAGAGTTTTACTTGGAAATAGCAGTTTTAGCTCCAAATCTGACTTTTCTTCCTTTTGTGTTACAAAACCCATCTGAGAACTGTTTTGCTGAATCACACCAGGGTATCCCTTTATCTATTTTTTTTTCTCTTATTTGTCCTAGGTTCTTCAATTCCTAACTTCCAAATACCTTTGGTTTCCTCTTTTCAGTAAAAGAGCACAAAAGCTCTAAGCATTTCAACTCATCCAAATGGACATTTAGTTTGTAAGATAACCTTCGATCCCTCACATAGATAAGATACCTGCTTTTGGACTATAGGACACAGTACCAGATTAATATTACCTAGTGTAGGTACCAAAGCACATTTATTTTCATGTTGTTAGACTTGGGATGTATACCCATAATCACATCAGTATAGATGACATCCACAAGCACAATCTGTGTGAGACCTGCTTTAACCTACTGTTGTTGTTCTACTCTAGTAGTTCTACCTACATGTCCCTTTCTTGCTGAGTTTGGCTTACTGATGCTGCTACAGTTAAGTTAAAAATCTATATTTGATTCTTTGCATCATTTTAAAATGAGAGTTAAAGAACATACATGAGTCTTGCCTTCTGATGCTTCTTCCCATCTTTTCCAAACATGTCCCTCTCCTTCAAAACTCAATTTAGGATGACTGCCGATGAATCTTTTCTTGCTTAATAATACCTTGTTTTAGGCATTGCCATTGCATTAGTTTGTCATGTTCTGAAAGGATTTTTTTATGGATTGCTGATTTCTTGAAAGATATTAATCTGTGTTCTTTTGTGGGGGATGGGGATAGGAAAAGAAACTTGTGCTCATTAAATTTGGGTAATTCTGCTCACTCTACTCATAGTCACGTTTTTAATGCAAGTGAATATATTAAAGGCTCTAAGAAGTTTCTCAATAAAGAAACTCATTTAATTTTATATCCAATTTTATTAATACAGGGTCTGGCAGAAGTAATGCCGGACCCTGTATGTGAATGTCTCGCATGAGATGAACAGCAATTTGAACATTTCACCTAAATTGTCACCTGACTGAGTGTGGTTTTGTTATCTTATAAAATTACATGCTTATGATTTTGTAATAAAAGATTTGGTATAGATTACCAGCTCATAAAAAGGGGGCATCATTTGTGCTGGACCCTGTATCTATGCCCTAGTATTTGTTACTTTTCTTACATATTGCAGCTTTTTGTTAAAGAGCAGATTTCTTAAGAATACATAAGTGCCCTCTATTTCTGTTATAACTCTCCATGGCACTTGATTCAATGCTATATATAGTTTAGCTAACTTATTTATTATATACTAGATACCATGCTAGGTTCTGAAAACATAAAAATAAATATTTGTTGAAAAGATTTACAGAATAACAAGTAGTTTCAATGAACAGTTTGTTGCTGATATTTAGCATTTCTTGAATCAGGAGTGGCCTTGAAATTTGATTTCCAATTCTAACTGCAACAGTTTATTCTCTGTTTCTCTGTCCCCATTTAATAATTTGATAATTTTTTTCTCTGTTGATATTATGCAGCTATAAAAAGACTTCGAAAGATAGTTGAAAACCTACTTATAATGATTAAAATATTACACAGGAATTTATCATTTTGTTTTCTGTTTCACTCTGATTCTGAAAAAGTAGAAACATAAATATAGAGCATAAATACACTTTACTTATTCTAGAATCTAATTTATTCTTAAATTAGAAATGGAAAATTTTTAACAGGAAGGATCAGGGGATTATGAAATAGCCAAATTGGACTTTTAAATGGTGTTCCTTAGAAGCTGAGATCTCCAAAGCAAGAAGCAATACGAGGTAGGGATAGTGGCAGGAAGAGGTTAATAAAATATTTTGTTATATTGCGGGCAAGGATGTGGGGATGGCATTGCATTTATTAAAGGAGTTTGGGCTCATTGCATGTGCACATGAGTACTGATTTTTAATACTCAGAGGATTAGTAGCTTTGAACCCAAGAGGCATAGATTCAGAGTTCAAACAGAACCCCTATTGTTCAAGAATTTGCAGTAGTTTTCTACTACACAGGATTGTCATGCAAGTACAGCTGAAAGAATTATGGCCATAAAAGGATTGGTTTTTGGTTCATTTTGTAATTCAACACACACTTGTTGGATTCCTATTTAATGTCTTAAATGTGTTAGGCTCAGTGGCGATGATGCTGGTAGTGGCAGTAGTTAAAAATAAATATGAGGAGAATAAATTCATTTGGGAGAATTGGAAAGCTTAGTGATATATAGAAAACTTAAAAATATAACATGATAGAAGTATGTAAAAATGATACTATTACATGGTAGAGGAAGACACAACAAAACTTTGAAAAAAGTGTTGATCAGTGTCTGATTAAGCTCACAATTATTTGGAAGGATGAAGATCTCCTAGACAAAATGTTAAGACACACGAAACAGAAACTAAATAAAGTGGCTTGAGGAGGTGTAGGAAAATAAATACATATTAGGGTTAAAATCTTGGCAGGTGAATATGGATCAGTTACAGAGAAAGAGGTGAAGAAGAAACTGCTTCCAGAGTTAGATAAGCCTTGCCCTGTAAAATATGAGATCTGACCTTTTAATGAAGCTGAAACCTGACCATGTTCTATGGAAAAATTTTGATCTTTGGCACCAGGTTTACAGGAATAACCATGGTGGTGCTGGGAGACCACCTGCTCTGCGTAGTTTCCATGGAAAATCACAAGATGTATCAAGATTCCTACAACCCTACACACTTCTGCGAATATACCAAGAATAAAATACCAGAGAAAAGTATCCAGAATGTATTTCTTGTAAATTTTAATTCTAATGTAGAAACTGAACAGTTTACATTTATGGAGAGAAATTAAAGAAAATCTTTTCCTGCATTTGAAAGTCAAGAGTGTGGAATAGGAAGAAGAATAAGGGAAGTGAAACGGTGACACAAATAATGTTGAAGAACCTTTTTGTGTGTGCTATTGCCCCTTATGAGAAACACATGGGTCAGTCAAGAGGAGGAAACCTCTTATTATAGCATGTGGGTCTGTCAAAATAATCTGATTAAAGAAGAGATTTTAACTAAATTTAGAGAGGTTTTTGGCATATAGAAAGCTAAAAGAGGAAAGGTGCCAAATATTTCTTAGAAGTAAAACAATTAGAAACTATTAACAGATCCTCAGATATCTGTGTTCTAATTCTGAAGACACAATCATTCACCAAAGGAAGAAAAAGATTTCGAAAGAATGCTACCACCTGGCTGTCCACAAAGATTGTCCTTGCCTGCAACTACTGCTGTTGTCTCCTGCAGGTTTGGGTCCTGTTGTTATGGATACTAAAATGGGGCAGGCATGATGTGGCCTCTCCATGTCTTTTTTGGAGGTTCTAATTTAGATTTCTGCCCATGTCCCCTGGAACCATGATGAAGTCAGTTTCATTTCTGAGTCCTACATCAAGCCTTATCATAGCATCTTACCTTTTACATAGCAACTTACCTTATCATAGCAACTTACGTCTTGACAAGCCTGATGGTGAATCAAATGTATTCGGTAGCTATGTATCCTAATAAAAACTTTAGGGGAGTCCTTAACTACTAAGATCATACTTGTGATTTTGTGTTCTGTGTTAAAAACATGAATATAATTAATTTAAAATGGAGACTACCACATCTTTAACGACTGTCCCCAATAATTTGTCTGTGGTAAAATATAGGGAAGATGTTTCATAGCATGCTGGTGAAGGCAGAAATCCTGTGATTTGTGAAGAAAAGAGTACAGGAGCTGGTGGTGTTGGTACAGAAAGAGGAGAAGAGAAGAAGTAGAGTGAGAACTGTCTCACTGTCTTTACCCTCCTTCTGCCCCACCCTAGAGCTGACCACATGTCCAGTGTCCGGATCTGCCCTTTCAAACACTACTGAAGTCAAACTCTCCTCTGGTCTGCTAGTTCTTCTAATTTCTACCCCATCCAATTGCAGTTTTTCCAAATAAACTGTTAGTTTATTGAGATCAGATGTGTATTTTTAATAAAAATGGCTAATTTAGAAAGATTTTTTGAATATTTTGTTGGTTCATAAAGTCATTCATGACATATATATTCTTTAAGAGACCTATATATATCCATTATTGCTAAAGTCAAATGTATGTAAAAACTAATAGTTAACTAAAAAAATTTTTATTGACATTTTAAATAATTTTAAAAGCCATAGTTTATTCCGCTAAAATGCAAAGGGGCTCATATAATAGAATGGAAAGCACGTTAGCCTTCCCATATTTCTCTAATTAAAAGTATTTTGCAGATATTCAGAAAACAAAAGTTTTAAAGATTAAAGCCATATTTTATTCATACAAAATGACAATGGAAAATGCTATGGAATTGTGATTATGTGTTTTTATAATGGCTTGGATTTGAGTATGCTAATGTTAATATTTACATCTATTAAAGCTAATATCTTTGAATATTTACATTTTTTTAACTTGTTCTTGCTGAGACATAGAGGCATAGATGAATTTGTTGATTATAATGGGAGTGTGAAATGACTTTCTTTTCTAGCTGACACTTCTAATTGATTTCTAGAAATCCAAGGTCTTAATGCCAATTTCAACTTTTTAGTTAAGACCTCCAAAGGTCTTAATTAAAGTTTAAAATTAAAAAAAAAGTTTAAAATTAACTTTAAAATTAACTTTAGAACAGCTAAAAGAATGACTCTTTCAACCCAAGATTTATATACAAAAGATTACTAAGTAAAATGTATCCCTGAGCATATATGTCATTCAAAAACATGATTCTCTGATCAGAAGAGACCATGTTATCAGAGATGTTTCCAAATAACGCAGTCATATAGAACTGGCCAAGAGATGGAAGAAAGTGTAAGTAAGACAACCTTGTTATCAAATTTTAATAGGCGTAGGAATCAGCTGAGGACCTTTTTTTTTTGGGGGGGGGGGGTCCCTGGCTGGGAATTGAACCCTGGCCATGGCTTTGAGCAGGAAGCTTAGCCACTACACCACCTATGAGGATCTTATCAGAATGTAAATTCCACTTCAGTAGAGTTGGGTGGGGCCTTAGATTCTGCATTTCTAACAAGATTTTAGGGAATGCCTTTGCTCCTGGTCCTTGTACCACACTTTGTAATATGGGTGAGGAATTGGTTTCCTGATTCCACTTCATTTTTCTACACTTCCCTTCTCTCCAGCTGTTTGCCTACCTCTTAATCTAGGCAGAGTGAATTGTGATACTAAAAGGAAAAACTGACGGGTAGTTTCTATACCATTTTGCTGTGTGGATAAATCAACTAAAAAGAAGAATGTGCTTTTTCACATACTAGCTTGCCAAGACTGTTCATGAGCTACAACAGAAATAATAAGATCATTTGTAACATGTACTACATGAGATGATTTTTTAGCTTCATATGGTTTGGTTGATAAAGGGAAGAAAGTTGGAATTTTCCAAACTACATGTTTATTGTCATTAATATATCTTGGTCATTTGAAATAAAGGGAAATTATTACTTGGACTGGAAATAAAGTATATAGGATAAAAATAAATGATTCAACGTTATAGTAATGATTTCTTTCTGGCTTATCAAATTGAATGTAGACATTTATTCTGGTAATTAGGTAGCTTATCATTCCCTACAAAAGTATGAGTTCCTTGATGGCCAGGATTGTGCCCCCTCTTTGCTGCGCCCTTCCCTGCTCCCACATGGCATTCTACAGGATTCCGTGCAGTTTTGGGTGCACAGTCGCACTCTGCCCACCTTGATCACATGCAACGTTTGCTCTTTTTTATAGTATGTGGTTAGTTCCCTGGCTGGAAATCAAACTCAGGTCACAGCGTGGACAGCGCCAAAGCCTTAAGCCACTACACCACCAGGGAACTCCCTGCTTTTTTGTTCTTAACTCTGTATTCTACTGCTTTATTTTGCAAACAAATGCCTCAGGATAAGGCCTGTCCTGCCTTGAAAGCTGTAGTTCAGGGTGCTCATGTGCTTTCGGTGTTCACTTCTTAAGGATCACTTGTTTTGAGGTGGCTGTTGTCCTGTTTGCTTTTGCTTAGAGCCTTTTCTAGCATTTAAAAGAGAGCACGACAAGAACTGTTGTAGAATTCTCTGGGAACAAATTATGCCACTTTTAGGATTGTAAACATTTGCTGAATAATTTCTTGAACTTTGGTAGAAACATGTATGTTATATGGATGTTTTTGTCTAAGAAACCACATGCCTTCCATTGAGTGGGTGAGTCGGAGGGCTGGGCTTCTTAGAATTAGGGAATGATTGAGGGAGAGGAAAGCACTAGTGTGTGTGGGATGTCTTCTCCGTGGCAGCAGGGCTGGCTTCGTGGGCACGTAACTAACCAGTGCAATCTTACAGGGCTTCACATTCAGTAGGATCCTGTGCTTGGTTTATTATACTGTGGTCACCATTCTAAAATTCTTAGTGATTTTATCTTTGATTTTATGATTTGTAAGTGAAGTTGGATGTGATGATAGAGAAGAGTTGTGGGCCTCACTGCTGCTTTCCTGCCACCCTGAGGTGGGTTCTTAGCTGCGAGCTTCATGTCCCCTGGCTTCTTGGGCCCTGGCTGTTCTCCTGGACCCTCTAGTGATAGCTGGGGCTCTCCTTCCTTAGCAGAGACCTGGACACAGATCCAGGGAAGGTCTCTCCACCCCAGATCTCTAAGACTGGGGCCAGGGTACATTGCACTGGGCTGGGGGCTGGGGTGATGAGGTGAGGGGAGATTTCACTTTACTCCAGATCCCAGGTATCTACCTAGTGTGTTCACTCTGCCTTGGGTTAGGCTGTTGGGATTCTAGGTGGGGAAGGTGCCTAACTCAACACTCCTGACCCCCAACCTGGGCCAGCCTGTAAGCTGAGTGGCTGGCAAGATGGCACACTTGGCTGCTGACCAGCTGATGAAATTTCCATGCACAGAAAAGTGCAACATTAAATAGCAACTAAAAATTCCCTAGAGAGAGACTGTGAAGGAAAGGTAAGGCTTTATATTTTAGTAACTGTAATGATAATTTTTACAAGCTTTTTTGAACATGGGCCCTACATTTTCATTTTGCACCAGGTCCTACACCATTCTGTGTGTCAAGATGTGCATTATGTTCCTGGAAAGATTAGATGAGATAAGGTATAGTAAGCACCTAACAAAGGGTCTGGTAACATGGTTGGTTCTGATAAATAGAGGGATTAGGAACTAATCTGAGTAGTCTGAGAAAGGAAGATTGATTGAACAAATCATTTGCAGTGCCCCATCCATTTACTCAACTGAACAGTATTAAAATACAGGATAAAAAGGGGGTGAAATTTATGGTGATGAATGGAGATTAGACTTTGGGTGTTGAGCATACAATATGATACACAGATGATGTATTACAGAATTGTACATTTGAAACTTATATGATATTAACCAATGTCACCCCAATTAATTTAATAATAATAATAATAATAATAATAATAATAATAATAATAAACAGGTTAAAAAGCTAGCTCATGGAACATTACAGCTGGAAGGTGGCTTAGAGAATCTGTAGCTCAGCCCTTCCTTTCCCAGATAGATTTGTTCTTGTTGTATGTATACGTTTCTGTGTTTAAACTTTGAAGTAGAGCATGACAAGAACTGCATGAACCTGTGAAAGGTCTCTCAGCAGGAGAAAAAAAATCTTAGCCTCTGGGATGGGAGAATTACTTGTCTATTTTGTATATTAAAGATACTAGTTTAACTAAAAGGAGTTTACACAGCTTGTTGAGAAACAGTTTCCAGGAAAATTAAGCCTCTGTTTTATCTCATTTTTACCTTTGCCACTAACTCATGAGCAGTAAAAGTAAAAAATCTTTCAGAGTATTATGGCCAATAAAATAATTCATGGATGTGATATGTTTGGTCTGGGGAAATCTATTTTTATCCATTCCATGGTACGTGGAGTGCACTGTACTTTCTTCCAACTAACTTTTGGAAGATAGCTAGCTAAATAATTCAATATGACTAGCAGTTATTTTCTGGAGGACTGGTATTGTTTTGACATGGGGAGCATTGAAAACATATGGCCTTTCATGTTTCTTGCCTTGTGCTTTCCTTGAAAATGTTTATATTTGCTTGTGGTAAAATGCATTAAGTTTCATAATCCTGAACAACCTTCTGGTACACAGATTCACTTTAAAGTAATACAACTGGGGAAACAGAATATTTTACAAAAAAGATGAGATTTTTCTTACGTAGCTATGTGTTTTTCACAACACAGGTGCCAATTTTGATCCTTGTTTTTTTTTCCTAATGTTCAAATTCCAAAGGAACTGCTAGGATAAATTATCTTTATACCACCTCCCCAAAAGTTCATATTCTTCCAGAATCAATGTAAGTTTGACCAGAATTTTTCAGTGTGAGAGTGACAGCAAAGTCTGTGTTTATTTAACCTCACAAGTGATTTCTACAATGTTCATTGACCCTTGTGATTATGAGGGTAAAAGTTTCCTGTGCACATGGCAAAATGAGATAGCTGGATTCAGACTTTTTTTTGGATAAAGGATGACTATAAAAAGCACATTTTCTTCAGACACCATGACAGACCTACTAGGTGTTATTGGTAATGCTTGCTTTGTTTATGCTCAGAATCAGTAATCTCTCTTTCTCCTTAACATGGGCCATATTTAATTTAAATCAAGGAAGTAAGATTAATTGTGTTCATCAACAATGGAAATCCAAAACAAATTCCTAGGACATCTAAATGTACAATTTTAAACAGGGAGATCATTTTCAGGTATACTGAAATCTCAATTAGACACTGCATGCTAGTTGGTCAAGCTTTATATTTTAATTTATTTTGTTAGATGCATTATAATTTCATGGAATACATACCATTTTGTTAAGTCACTTGCATACTTTTACTTTTCTGGCCTTTGTTTCAGTTGATGGTAAATTCAGCCTAAAAAGGGGGTCAGTGCTAAGTTTAGAGTAGACATATCATGCTGGTGATGGACTTAATACCGAACAAGAAATCTGAGGCCCAGTTACAAGACTGGAGAATATCTTAACTGTATTCAATTTTGAAAGTCTGCAGTTTTTCAAAGCTCATTATAGTCTTTATATAATGAAATATTCCAGTTATGTTTTAGCTTCTCAATTTATTAGAGTTATGTCTCTTTTAGAGAACTTCAGCCAAGCAAAGAAAGATTTTAAGAAACAGTCCCTGCCCCCAAATTTACAGCAACAGCAATTAAAATATCAATGTAATTATAATGTTTGAATGCTCATTTTATAATGAATGTGGTTTTCCAAAGCACATAATTTTCTTGTACTTAGGGCCAATTTTCAAAAAAAAAATCATTTAATCTTCATTTGAGGTATTAGTTTAAAGAAAGGCAAAACAGCTTGACTCTAAACACTTTGGAATTCATTCAAGATTCGAATTGTTAAAAGTGATTCAATCTGTTCACTATCTTGGCTTTTTTAGAGATTATCCACCTGTAATAAATTGAAAAACCAGGAAAAGATGGTATTATTAGAACATTTTTCAGTTGGACCATTACAGACTTTTTGGAAATTTCTTCTCTGAAAACGATGGCATGACATACACTATTTGTTCTGTTTGTTTTGAGAAGAAGATAATAATAGCAACAAAGACACAATCATTGTAAAAGATGTACAAATATTCCCATATGGACAGCACATGAATTCTCAAGGTTAAAACATTTTGAAAGGGATTTGACTTTGTGGAAGTTACATGGACAGAGGGATGGGAAAATCAGGTCAATACTTATTCTTATGATTGGACCATTCTTCTAACTTATATAGAATAGAAGAAGTATTAATGAGTCATCAGAACCTGACTGAAGTAAAATAATGAATATAGTAAGCTATAGAAGCAAGAGAAATCAAGGTACTTCCAAATGGTTTAAGTTTGATTAGTATTAAAATTAAAGGGCTCTGATCTTGAACAGAGTATGTAGTAGCATCAGGATTTTTAAATGCTTCTCTAGCATTTCTGGCAAGTATTATGTGACCCAGGCAAAGAGGCTAAGAGTAAATCTGATTATCCAGTTTCCTTGTGAACATTTTATTCAAGAAACAAATGTTATAAATTATTAAAAGTACATGCCATAAAGTTGTCAGAAATAATATGCCTCTGTCTTGTAAATTCTTGATATTCTGGATGTACTTCTTATTATGATCTTAATTGCCTGAAATCTATTTGGCATGCTTTGTAATCTCTCCAGGGGGTCCTTGCCCATCTCACATCAATAAAATGATTTATGTTTTGAACATATTTCTGTTTTAGCAGTCACATCCAGCCAGCACAGCAGATTTCTGAGTCTGCTATTGAATGACTTCAGTTTGGAGGTTTGCAATCAGGAACATTTTTGTAGTGAAAACTGCAAAAAACATATATTCTAAAATTAGTCAACATCTAATGAATTTAGGTCAAGTATGTCAAAATACGTTTTTAATTCCTCAACTTTTATATTATAAAAATTATTATAAAGATATTGTTGAGGAATCTGTTTTGTTTTGTTTTCCTGACAATAAACCACTTTTCAGTATTTTAGGATGAACAGAATTCAGTCAAAGAATAACCAGTGTTGCACTTGAAGAAAAACAGTTGTGATGATTTTATTTTGTTTTATTTAGACCTGTTTCACCTGAATCTAGATATATGTGAGAGAGCTACAGATGGGGCCCCATAACCTGTGCTGCCCTCCTGCTAACAGGTTTGGTCAGGAACTGTAGCTAAGGGGGCTCCCTGGTGGTGCAGTGGCTGGGCTTCCGCACTCTCACTGCCGTGGCCCGGGCTCGATCCCCGCTCAGGGAAACAAACAAACAAACAAACAAAAGTAACTAAACCACAAAAACAAATTATAGAGGCACTTTTGAGTTTTGTTTGGGAGACTTTTGGTACCACTGCCTTGCTTAAATAAGGGAATTTGACAAAGGTAGATGCTGGCCTCTCTTGAGGAACTAGTAGGAGGCTAAGGGCCTAAACCGAACTGTGTGCGAGGAGCAGCTAAGAAAGCTCCCTTTATCTTGGCTGGTTAGAGATTGTCAAAATCCTACCGTGTTCTTACCAAGCAGTCTTTAGGCTTACCCTAATGCGAAGCCTTGCAAAATTACCTTTACCTGGTGGCTCCATTTTATCAGTTATTTTGGAGCCTAGTACTGGGGGAAATTAATAAAAATCAAGGTCTTTGTGAAGTCATAGGGGGCTTTTTTTTTTTTTAACCCATCCCCAAAATACAATTTAAAGGAGTGTTAAAACAAACAAACAAACAAACAAAACAATGGGACATTAACACAATACATATTGCAGAATCCATTTTTATTCATTTCATAAATTGTCAGACCTGGAAAGTTCTCTGTGCTAGAAGTCATTTAGTCCAATCTATCTGTCACCTTTTCTTATGTGTTAAAAATAAACCGAGGACTGGGCAAGGTACAGAAGTAAGAAGTTATTAATAAGCAGTAAACTGAGACCTAAATTTCTGTCTCCCTGCCTCATGATCAGGTGTCTTTCTAGAGATTATTTCTTTCTAATAGACCCTAAGAAAAGGCATACCTATAAGCAACCAACATGGCACACACTTGACACATGACATCTCATGAATCCCTAAATTCACAAGCAAGATGTTTGTGCAGCTCACCACATTTTAACTATCTTTTCTATTTTCAATACTTTTCTTTCCAAGGAGTGATTTTTATTCTGATTGCAGTATAAGTAAAAACTGTTTATCAATTGATTTTACATGCTTTTGTATGAAACATTCATAACATTCCAAGTCACTAAATCACTGCTGAATTGAACATTCTAGTCTTACTACCATACCAACCAGTGCTCTGATTGGCTTATTTATTTCTATTTCCAGGCACAGGGTTAACCATCTTGGGAGAGAGAGATTGGAAATGGATTTTTTTTTTTAAAACAAGGGAGACATGTTGAGATATAAATTCTGATGCTCTGCTAGACTGACTTACTGGTCAATTTTCTTGTTTGTCTGTGTATCATCAACCTTTGTGAGGGATTGTAAATGCAAATATTAAATTTACTAATGCCAGAATACTACTGCATCTCTAAATTAATTAATTTAATGTTAGATCTTCTGATGGAATCCTTTTAATTTCAAGCAGTACCACAGAATAAACCATGTCCCCTGTTTGTGTATTTGTTCGTCTATCCATCCACCCACCACCATCCATCCACTCATTCACCCAACCAGACCTACCAGTCCTCTCTATTGAATGATAAATCATGAGGTCCTTAGACGTTACTAGAGATAAACGTACCAGTCATTTACAAAGAAACAGAGCTAAACAATCAATGTGCCAAAAGGGAGATGCTATCTGGGAGTTTTGTGTCTCTGAGCCTTTGGGACATAATTCCACATCCAGTGACTCTCTTGAATTTACAGTTGCCAAAAGGTTGGCTTAGTTATCACTGCATTTCTTGTTTTTTGAGCATCATTCACATCACACATTCTCTTTCTACACTCTTGTCTTTTTTATTTGTTTATATTTAGGTACTTGTTTTTGCATTATAAAAGAATTTTAGCATTTTTTTTAGCATATTATGGTACAAGAAATTTTATATAACAAATAAATACAAAACACAAGAACAAATACAGAGTGCTAGAAATTTTATATATCATTTTACACAAAAATAATTTGTTATATTTCACAGTATTGTTTTGCATATGGATATTGTTATTGATATCTAGAGTTATACTTTTAACTCATAAACATAACTAAAACAATAACATTTATATAGATATGGAATTAGTACTACCCATGTATAATGCACATCCTTATTTTTTCCTTACAAATTTGGGCAAGAAAATTGTTCATTATACATGGCAAAATATGGTAACAAGTTTTTACTAAGCAGTCACTGTTTATTACACATTTCCTCAGTTAGGCTTCTCAAGGAAAGTAGGATCTAATGTTATCCTCATTTTATAGATGAGGAATCTGAGCTCTGATTCCAAAGCCCATGGTTTTAACTGCTGTGCTCTATTGACTTTTAGGGATGGCTGCACTTATAGATGTATTTCTCCCCCAAGAAGCTCAACAGGTAGCAAAAAAGCATGCCCTGAGATAAGTGATAATCTTCCCCTGGGAAAATCAGTAACAACTCCAGACTTTACTGACTTCTTCTTCTGTTTGTGGAACCACCTTTCTACCCTGGTCTGAGAGCTCAGTGTCACTTTTAATTGCTTGTCTCTTTCTCCATCTCTTCTAATCCAGTAACTTGCCTGATTCTGTCTCTGCAGATGTGTCTTTTTCTTTCCATTGCCACCCATGCCACCGAACTCCAACCCTATTTACCTCTTATTTGAATGATGAATTAGCCATCTAAAGTGTTTTTTCCACCTCTGTTTCCCCCCCCCAACAATTAATTTTATTACTCTTTTCTAGATTTATCTCCTTAAAAACACACTGCCAATCAGCCACTTAAATGCTCAAAATATTTCAAAGCTTCATCATTGACTTTGACATGAAAACCAAATGCTTCCAGCCAGTGCTCATTGTCTGATTTTTTTTTTTTTTATGGTGGGGATCAAAAAGCTCAAATACAGATGGGCATCAGATACCTAAGAAATATGTAAAGGAAGTTTTTAGGAAAAACTTTGTCTTTGCTATAAAACCACATCATCAATTATAATGAAAAGCCAGCTTAGTCATAATAATAAATGGTGACTGACATTTGCAGAGGCAACAGGAAGTGCTTAAGACTGTGGCCATCCACAGTATATGCCTGTCCAGAGGTCCACTTCTGCTCAACTCCACTGATAACTGATATGTGAGAATGCAGGCCCCTCATTGCTGCCAGAATTTTAGATTTTTCAAGAGAAGCCAAACATTTCGATTTTTATATCTAAATAAAACATTTATTTAAATAATGGTAGCTAATTCAAATATTTAAATACTGGTAGCTTATTCAAATATTTAAATACTGGTAGCTAATTCAAATAAAGCTCACCCCCATGTTCTTTCTTTCTGTACTAAGAACAGAAAACTAAATATTGACCAGGCCAGACAAGTCAGCAGGTGACTAAATTCAGCTCTCACGATTTAAATATGTCCTTCCTATGTATTCTGTTTCTGTTACTCCTCTACACAGGCATGACTTGTTTTATTGTGCTTTGTTTTATTGCACTTTGCAGCTGTTGCAGTTTTTTTACAAATTGAAGGCAAGACCCTTTATCTAAAAGATTGCAACTGGCTTTATTTCAATTCTCACTTTACTGTGATGGTATGGAACTGAACTTGCATTACCTCCAAGGTATGCTTATTTAGGCTTTATGTTTCATGCCTCAACTTTCTCCCATCATGACTTCCATGTTGCCTCTCTGCTTTTGTTCTTGTAGTCTTATCTGTCCCCAGGAAAGCCTTCTTTACATCCAGTCTATTGAAGTCTTACCTATCATTGAAGTCTACTTCATATTCTGTGTTCTTCACAAAGCTTCTCCAGATCCTCTGTCAGACATCTTTTTCACAAACTTTGAGTAATCTTTTTTTGTGGCTCCTTGCTTAGCTCTGCCTTGCACTTTAGCTGTTTATAGTAACATGTTTCTATTTAACTATGAGGTGCATAAAGTAAGACCATCTCGGGAACCCCACAGTCTTTGCAAATAGCTACTAAATATAGCTGAAGCTCAATAAATCTGATTTTGAACTTGGCAGAAGAGGGGAGAAAGAATATCTGTATTTGTGTATTTTTGCTTCACTTTAGAAATTGCAGCCCATCTGTTTCTTATCAATAGAAAGTGGGTCCATCCAATCCTCTTCTTTCTCCCATAGCCCAGATACCATTTCCATTGTGTTCGTAAGAGCTCACTTCTGTGGCACAGAATGTAACATGGAATCTGCTCAGTACAAGGAGGCAAAGCATCACTGCACAGTAAGATGGTCTGTTACATGGAAAGTTAATCCTCACCGGGATGATGTGCCTATTCCATTCTCAATAAAAAGGCAACAGATTTGCTCATTCTTGTTCTCATTTAGAGATCTTTTAATTCCCTTTTCAGATCCCATTTGGTATCATTTAATCTTCAGACTCAGTTTTCTGAACCTGAACTTTCTCTGCTATATGACATTGAGTTGTGAACTCTATCTACTGATCAGATAACAGGCAATCAGGCAGGCTGCCACATAGCACATAAATGACCACAGAGTCACTGGGAACTGAGTCAAGCATATTTAAAAGCACTCAGCCTGAGCACATTTTTATTGATAAATGATAAATGCTTTGAACTATCCATACCACTGTATTTCAATTTAAAAATAAACCCACC
Source organism: Lyroderma lyra (assembly GCA_004026885.1). Taxonomy (NCBI): domain Eukaryota; kingdom Metazoa; phylum Chordata; class Mammalia; order Chiroptera; family Megadermatidae; genus Lyroderma; species Lyroderma lyra. Next base: position 74,379 of record PVJL010003920.1, read on the forward strand.
AAAATAATTAGACCATCAACTCTCAGATGTTGAAAAGCACTTGAAGAAAGCAATACTCCTTTATAACACTTAGGAGTATCCTAATTTTTGTGCTGCTCACTAACCAGTTTGGGGTTTTAGTTAAGTTTAGTTAAAAAAAGTTTAGTTAAAGAAACTTCACTCAAGCCATGACATACACTAAACCGTATCTAGTGAATAGAGTTGTAGTTCCATTTATATCTAGCATAATAAATATCAAGGGAATATTAAAATAGTCAGCATTATAATAATTATTGAAAGATTCAAAGAAATCTGAAAGAAAAATACTCATTTCCCAGCTACCTAATAGGTAATAATTAATTTGATTTCTTGTTTCCTGTCAGTATTTCTCTAAATCTGCAAATACTTATGAAAACTTTTTCTGAACTTCTGTTTTGTTTTATGTTTAATATTTCCTAACCTAACAAAAATGATCCTTGGTTATTCTAATAGATTGCTGCATCTTTTAGTGGAAAATGATCTAGAGATATAACAGGACCTAAATATGTGTATTCTGAAGTATATAGTTTTTGAAGGATCAAGAAAAGAATCAGAAAATGATTTCACCAACCATAAATACAGGTCAGGTTTGTCCAACCTGTGGCCACATGCAGCCCAAGACAGCTTTAAATGCAGCCCAACACAAATTCATATACTTTCTTAAAACATTATGAAAATTATGCATGGAACTTTTTTTTTTAGTTCATCAGATATCATTAGGGTTAGTGTATTTTATATGTGGCCCAAGACAATTCTTCTTCCAATGAGGCCCAGGGTCGCCAAAATGTTGTGCACCCCTGATATAGGCTCTCATTTCAGTTGTTTCTTATTTGCTGATGCTAGAAAGACAATCCTGGGATGAGTAAGCAAAATAAAGATTCACACTGGAACTGAAGGAAGATTGCAAGACAGATGTTGACGGGGATTCATCTTTAAATGGGTTGAACTTGTATTCATGAAAAATGTGACTACTCTTTTAAAAAATATCGACGCTGGTGCCCTATCTGCCTGTCATAAGTCAATGTGGTCAAGGACATTTTCAGTGATAATGCTGGGAATTCCCTGAAGTGGAGGTGCAGACCCAGCCATCCTTCTAACTTGTTAGCTTTTAATAGGTTGCATAATATTGCAGTTTTGTGACTTCAGTTAAATAGGCTTATGAATTATATTTTTTAATTACAAACAACTCTCACAAAATGGACAAAAGATTTCAGGAAAGAGGCTGAGGGTTGAAAATAATACAAGCCAAGCGAATTTTAAGAAACATAAAATTTCCCTGTCATAATCAGTCGATGATGAGAAATAAGTATCATGATTTATTTTACTATATTATAAATAGTGTTTTTCTTTCCCAGTTACACCTTTCTATGTTGTTTTTAAATGCTGCCTCTGCCCCTTGAACTTCAGAGTGATGTAGGGGTAGAACAAAAATGTTTGCCTTTGTGGCCAGGAGCAGGGAGGCTGTGAACAGCAAGCCTAAGGACCTGAGAGGCCCTGTGGATGAGATGAGGCAGCTGCACTGGGGAAATCTTAGAAATGATACTGGAGAAGCCGTGTACTGAGGGGACTCGGTGGAGCCAACATGGGTGATATTATCTGGAGATCAGGTAGATGCTCATCCCTGCTAACCCCTCTTTCTCCTGCCTTGATACTTTATAACTTTCCCCACTCCCAGTCCTGGTGAAGAAATAAGAGAGGGAAGAAGAGGGAGACTTGGAATGGATTGACTGAGAGTAAATTTCAGCCATCTGGTGGAATTGTGGGCATAAAAGGGAAATTACAGTCATTTATAGAAAAATAAAGACCTTTTTTAAAAATACATATCTACATTTGTTGGCTGAAAGTTATACGAAGTCTAATACACAGAAGCTTGGTATAAACAGTTCGAATAAGAAGATTCAGTTTTCTTTTGTTTTTCCTGTTGCTAGACAAGTGGTTCCCAAACTTGTCTACACATTGGTATCACCTGGGGAGCTTAAAAAACTAGCAGTGCCAAGTCTCATCCTTAGGTTAATCTGAGTGTGGCCTGTGCTTTGCAATTTTAAACAAGATCCTAGGTGATCCTAATGCTTGGACATTGGTTTACTCTTACACGAGCACACTTGGATTTGGGAATGTGTCTGTGGATTCTTAAAGTTGCTGAAAGCATTTTGGCACTTGTGCTTCTCCTATCACAACACGTACCTCTTTGCAATCCAGTTCTCCATGCCCTTGGCTGCATCCCCCAAAGGACTGTAAGCAGTATGAGGGCAGGGCCTTGCCATTTTTGTTCAACATGACTCTCCAGTATCTGGTACAGTATATGACATGTAGAAGAAACAGAATAAATATTTATTGCATGAATGAATAAAATGTAGATCCTTGTCATCTTTTCTATTCATTATACCTTACTCCAGATCCTGTTGAACTAAAAGTTCTCTGGCTAAAAACAAATGAGTCATGAAGTATGGCTACAGAAGCAACCATGTAAGGAAACAGATACATACATACTCCTTAGCTGAACTTCTTAAGATCACCAATTTGGAGATTATGATCAAATGCTAAGTCTGTTGTCATAGTCTTCTTAAAGTTCTGGGGAGAGAGCTCTTTCGCTTCTGGAATTAGTCAAGACCATACAATGTAGAGTGAATAATTAGCTACATATTTATGAATGGGTTTGTAGGTTGGTTCAGATTAATGGTTTTATGTTTTTATTTTATTTTTATTGGTCTGCCCATGATATTTCATTGACATTTACTACACCTCTCGATATTCTCTGTTTAAGTGCCAGGAACTTGATCGATCACAATAGCAATTTTAAAATTAAAACCACCAAGTAAGTATAAAACAGTGTGCCTAGAGCTGGGTTTTTCTATAACATTTTAATCTAAATGTAGGTAGTGGTAATCAGATTGAGTTTCAAAAGCTCTTTCTTCGTTAGTGTTTAGAAAACATTGTCTGCCATATATTTTCTCTCTGATTGTATCTACAAATGGAAATATACATTTATATTATAACATTTGATAATGGACTTTATTTTACTTGACCTCATTAATACTTATTACTAGGGAGAGCCCATGTATATACAGCAGCAAATGATCTGCAGAATAAAAGTGATTGGCAAGAAGAAAAAAAGGAAATAGGCTTCTCTCGTTTTTTTTTTAAATAAATCTGGCTGTTACATCTGCTATCTCAAGTTCCCCAATCACTTGGTGAAGTTTTGAAGGCATCAACAATTGTAACTATTGTCTAATAAGCAATGATCTCTGTAGTAGATTTGTAAAATGTGAAACGAAGTGCTCTTCTCTTTTCTTCTGTATAATTTTATCTTTTGACATTTACTATAAAAGAAGCAGTAATGACATGTGGAATGACTCTCATAAGATACTAAGTACAAGGAAAGTCTATTAAAGCAAATAACCCAGTCACCACTAATCTTTCAAAGGGAACTGCCGTCTTTTCTGGACCCTAGATGCCTGGAATTGGATTAATCATAATTCTTGATCCAAGATACACTATCATCATTTGAATAAGCATGGCCCTCTTTTATTTATATGCCTTAATATAAAGATGCCCAGGACCCTACAACCTTACCCAGGAATTGGAATATTACATTTATCTTAAATTTATCCACACATTCTTTTCCGATCCGCTCCTCTCCCCTTATAGGTAAATATCTCAAATTTTATATTTATTATTTCTTTTAAAAATAGTTTTATCATATATACATAAACTCCATATATATAAACACAATGCATCATATATACACACATAGCATATATATCACATATACATAATACATAACATATATGTGGTCTGGCAATTAAGATCACGAACTCCTAGAAAAAGTACTACAAACCTCATTTCTGAATATCATTTGAAGCATTCTTCTTGCACCAATGCCAGAGCCTAGTCCACCCTTCAAAGCAATTTTGGAACTCTTTCTTCTATAATGGCCATCAAAACTGTCATCGTATTACCCTTGGTGACCTGAATGTCATCAAAATGTCTTTCTTTCAATATTTCCTTTATCTTCAAGTAAAGAAAAATGTCATTGGGGGTCAGATAAAGTGAGTAGAGAGGGATTCCAATACAGTTACTTGTTTACTAGGTTAAAACTCTCTCACAGACAGTACCATGTGAGCTGGTGCATTGTCATGATGCAAGAACCATGAGTTGGTGACAAGTTCAGGTGACAAGTTTCAGCTAACATTTTCATGCAGCCTTTTCAGCACTTCCAAATAGTAAACTTGGCTGACTGTTAGTCCAACTGGTCCAAATTCATAATGCACAATCATCCAACATATTTATCAGTATCATTTTGACTCTTGATTTGGACTGATGGAATTTTTTGGTTGTATTGGTACACCCATGTTTCATCACCAGTAATAACACGGCCCAAAACATTGTCTTGCCTCTCCAAAGGGTACTGGCAAACTTCAGCTCTCCTTTGCTTTTGTTCATTGGTGAGCTCCTTCAGGACCATTTTTGCACACACCTTTCTCATGCCAAGATTTTCAGTGAAGATTTTTCTGTTTCTCTATCTATGTTTACTTGGTCTGCAATGCTTCTCACAGTCAGCCAAAGATTTTGATGCACAATGATGAATTATTGCGAATTTTCATCAGTTCTCATTATTGGCTGCCCTGACCTCTCTTCATCAGTAACATTTTCTCTCCCCTCAGAAAAACATTTAATCTGTTTGTACACTGCTGTTTTCTTCATGGCATTATCCCCATAAACTTGGACTAACATGTCCCTGACTTAACTTCCACTTTTGCTAATTTTAACAAGAAATTTAAAGTTTGTTTGTTGCTCTAATTTAAGCTCTGACAATCTCACAACAGCACACAAAAACACACAACAACAACAATAAGGAACGCCACTCAGTAAGACACCGCCACACATCAACACAGCTGTGAGACACAGATATACCAAGATTATGAAACCTTACCGAGTTCTTTGTACAGCTGCCAACATAAGTGCATGGTGGCAAGTTTGCAAACTTAGTTGTCAGACTTTATAATACACAATTATACATACATAATATAACATATATGCATATAGCATATATACTCATACATTACATATGTGTGCATAAGATATACATGTAGATAACCAATATGTTGTTTTAGTTTTACTTTTCATTCAATATTATTACTAAATTCATCCATGTTATATCTCTAATTCAATTTTTTACTATTTTATAATGTATGGTGAACATATACCAAATTTATTATTTTTTTGTGAATATGCATTTGAAATTTGTAAAGATTTTGCTCTTCTGAACTGTGATATAGGAGCTCTCTATGTGGGTCCCTGGTTCATACATCTAAATATTTACCTTGCTTGTATATGTTCCTTGCATGGCTATTTCTGGCCATAGGGTATACTAGTGTTCAAATCTATAAGATTTTAATTTTATAAATTATTTTCATGAAACCAGTGAGATAGTTTCACTCTCTAACACTTGGTATTGTCAGATTTACTAATTTTTGCTAAGAATTTTGAAAAATGATTATTAAAAACCGATATGCACTGTTAAGAATTTTATGTGATTTATTAACTTTATCTGTTATTGGCCAAATGTATTTATTTTTCATGTATAAAGTACTTATTTCTGTATTTTCCCAATTTTTCCATTTTTTAATGTTACTGATCTGTATGACTTTTTATATGTTTGTGAAACTATCACCTTTAGTTATGTGCATTGTATCTTTTCTCATTTTATGGCTAGTCTTGTCATTTTCTTTAAATATCTTTTAATTTTTATGGTCAATTGTCAATATCTTTATAAATTAACTTTACACACAAAAATGTACACACATGTAAATATGGTATTTGGCATATGAAAAAGTATGTATATATGTATTTCCAAATACCATTATTTTCATGATTCCAAATCTTATGATTCCAAAAACAAATCATTTGTAGGGTAGGGGATACCAAAGCATTTATATACTTTGATTGCAAGTTATTTTCTATATTGAAAATTGTTAAAAGAAAAACTGCATTTGGTATTGAATAAATAGTGCACTCTACATCTATTACATACAAAATTTCAATTTTAAAAAATCAATTGATAGTTTTCTGTTTATCCCAGATCATTGATAGTCTTCTGTTTACCCCAGGCCAAAAACTTACATAGTATACACAATGAGAATGTGTATTCTCTCTAAAGACACAATCTCCTGATACTCATTTAATATATATTCATAGGCAGATAACTAACAGTAACTCCAAAATGTAAAAGACAGTGCTGCATAATACCTTTTGAGTCATAAAATAAATGCCAGGATATAAAAATCATAGCTAACTCTGAGTACTGGCTAAGTACCAAACACTATTCTAAGCACCCCACAGACATTAATGCATACCATTCTCACAAACACTATGAGATAGGCACTGCCATTCCCATTTATATATAAAACTGTAACAGAGGTGAAGCAACTTGTCCCAGTTGTGCTGGACAACAGTGGAGCTAGAATCTAAACTCCAGCTATCAAAACACCCTACAACGACAGGTGTAAACCTGCAGGGAATAGGGCCAGCTAAGATACGTGATCACCTAGCGGTGTAATAACATGCAGAAAATACCTGCCAAGGATTTTTATCACATTGGAAATAATGGGCATAATCTGTTTCTTGTGAGTTTTTACATTCTTTAATATGTGAAAATTTACAATTAGTCCCTCTCCCTTTAACCTTGAGAAGTCACACACACATTTAGGTATCAACACAAAGCAAGATCCGGCCCCTGGGCGTCACCAAACTGCACTGCAAAAATTCCTCATTCTGTCTTCTCCACGATGGCCTAGATCTCAGCCAGACCAGGCTCCGTTCTGTACCTATGTGTGTCAGAGGAATTGGTTGTCACACTGTGCTCTCTTTTAGATAGAAATAAATATTACTTACCCAAGCCTTTACTGTTTTAAAGGGAGGAAGGAAAAATGGGGTTTCTGAAATGTAGCTCACAAGTGAGAGAGCAGTGAAGCTGAGACCATGGGACTTCTGAAGCCTTATTTGGCTTTTCTGCTGGCTGCTGATCATAAAAATTGCTGCTTAAAAGAAAGAAACCTGTGATGGAGAACAAATTAACATCAGTCTTGTGAAAGCATCCTAAAAGCATAATGTATAAGAGGCCATGTTTTACTACTATTTTTGTGTAAAGATAATGTAGGGTTTTTTTCTTTTTGTCAACATTTAATTGGATTCATTTGAATGCCATGGGTGTGTGTGTGTGTGTGTGTGTGTGTGTGTGTGTGTGTGTTTTCTGTTTGTTATATTTTTGCCTCTTAAAAAAATCTTTCTGGCTGGGGAGAAACAGCCCTCCTGGGGCTAGCTAATTGTTAGAGATAGCAAAAGGCCCGTTTAGCATGGCTTTGATATACAAACCAACCATTCCAGAGCCACACCTTCTCTATCTGGCCTGTGCACCCAGAGAGCAATAGTCCTGTGCCTTAATCGTCCCTGAGTCGTGTACTGGGCAACTAGAGAAACATCCCTATAGCCTAAAACCAATTCAAATTATTCAAAATAGCTAATCCTAAATTGCTCACCTGTCCTGGTTTGCTTTTCCCACAGAAACACCAGTAAAGGCTGTGGCCTAAACTCTGCCATGGCTCCTGTCTTCTGCCTTCTGACCAGCCTGGTGTTTTTCAATGTGGCCCTGCATGGCCATACCTCCTGTGTCTAAGACCTGTGAGTATGATAAACGTCATTCTTCCAAGTTTCTCTTTTGTTTCCTAAGTCAGGATGCACCTAACTGACTTATTTTATATAGTTCAAAACAGGCCAGAAATTTGAGAAGAGAAAAACTTGAAAATCAAGTGAAAGAGAGGATATCTGAGGCCTTCTGGGGCTGGGGAGTCTCCCATCACCAGCAGCAGCAAAATGTCCTTCTCAGACATGTGCTTAACAGATTGTCAGCAACTTAACCTGCCCCTAACTCACAACTATTCCTCTGCGTGAATGTCACACGCTCTCATCTGTGGATAAAGGAGGACAACTGTGTGCAGTAAAGAGAAAGAAGGGTATTGAATCAAAGTAACACTTTACTACTAGGATTGGTCCTGATTCCAGTGCTATTCATTCATAGGGAAGCACTGCAATTGAAAAGGAAAACTTGAAAACTTTCTTTTTCTTTTATTTAATCATTTCTTGGTTGTGCTTTTTTGATTAAGTGCTTTTATTAATTTAACAATATTTCCCTTATTGAGTAAAGCAGCTACATGTATGAAAAAAGTCTGATCATTATCTTGTAATGAGCTATGAGTGATTCTTTGGCATTCCCTTATTGGCTTGAAGCAGAAGCCAGGGCATTTTTGGCTTAACCCTGGACTTCATTTCTCTTAGCCACGTCCAGAAACAGAAGCTCTTAAACTGAGCCAAAGTTATTAATCACGGGTATCCCAGACTGCTACACATAACAAGTGCTTACTAAGTGTTTGTTTAAGGAACAATAGAGGAAGTCATTTATTATTTTTAAACTGTGAGATGGGTCCTTATTTTATTGTGACATTTTTCTGAATATTGGCATACTTGAAATTCAGATGGGAAAAGAACCTGGCTTCTCCAGTGTAGAATGACCATTATAGGTTGAGTTTATCCTAAAACTACTTTTTACTAAATTGTTGAGTTTTGCTATTAAGAAATAATTTATAACCTGTTATCAATAATGTTAAAGGAATAATTTGCAGAGAAGTATACCTACCCCTATATCTTTATTGCAAATGGAGCCTTGGCTACCCAGGGTGGTGTTCCAAAACTTTCACATTTGTTGTAAATTATACATTTACTTGATTATTCACTTGAGATATTCAAGAAATTATTTAGAGATTTTCTTTCTGGACTTTTTTTTTTGTTCTATGTATTTATTTATATCGAATTCAAATAAAATTTTACTGACTTAATGCATATTTCAAAATTTTAAGAGATATACAAGTAGGTAAAATATATATATATATATATATATATATATATATATAAATATATACCACATATACCATACACACACACACACACACACACACACACACACACACCACATTTATAGGCTCCCAGAGATCACTATAAAACTCAGAGATTAAATTTATTTCTCAAAACACACAAAAGAAAAGATAGAACTCCCGATAGCTTAAGTCAGTCATCAAAAAACAGTGATCTATTATTGTTCCTCACTAGGTTGCTTCACTACCAGCAGGTTTTAGTTAACATTATTATGATAGTGAATGACCCTAAAGAGGGCTCTCTGGTTCGTTTAAGTCTTCTTCCTAATAACCTACAGCTGTGTGAACAGCATCAGCTGTGGGGTTTCTGATGGGCACATCAAAAGTGTTGGTATGTCACTCCATATGGTTTGTATGGGTTTCCTTTGACGATTCATAATATTCCATCAGTCCAGCTGTCAGTGGCCAATTCCTCAGCTGGGCTGATGACTTGAAAAGCTACTCACCAGTTTTTAGGTTCTCGTTGTTGCTACTAAAAAGCTAGGAGTCCTTTGCTTGCAGTGAGTAAAAGCTGAAGAGAGACTCATTTCAAATGAAAGCAGCCAAGATTCTGAATAGGACAATCTCCTCAAAGCTCAGTAAACTTGTTTTCACACACCAATGTCTATTTGGTTGTAAGGATATAAAGTAATTTGGAGGAGAAATTTTTACTGCTCCAGTTACATGAAAATGTAATCACACATTTACAAAAGAGGCCCCAAATGGAGCATTGGGCACAAGTTTAAGAAGTGATCTTATTTTGTTGGCTCGTAAAGGAGGCATTTCACTTTCTAACTTGTTTTCTGAGGAAGAGCAATGAACATAAAGAGATAATGGCAGTTTTACTATAAAACTTTAATTTAGAAAGAATTAGTGGGATCATTATGTCTTTTATTTGGGAAAACAGTGAAAGGAAAATAGCAGAAAACCTACAAACTATATATAAAATTAAATGGAATTTAAAGGGAAGAAGAAGTAAATGTATAAAGCCTAATTATTTAATGGAGTTAAAGTTGTTTTTTTTTTTTAATTTGCTTTGGACTAAATTGTAATTTAGAACCAGTCATATAGAGCTTTGGCAATTTATTGCTTATATTGTCAGGGAAATAATGTATTGATGTTTATATGTTACCCTCATTATTGAATTTTAGGCATTTGCCCTTTTTTTTTTTTTTAATCTGAAAATCCTTTTGTTTTAAGAAGCTTGGTAAAAAGGAGATAGTTTCCAGGGAAGATAGTTTAGGATGACTGCCTCTGTACCTTTACCCTTCTCTTATAAAAATTCATTTACTTTCTCCACATTTCTGTTTACTTGCTGTCATAGACACAGGTACCAAACTAACTATGATTATGAGGAATGTCTTTATACATACTTATCCAATAGTTTTAAGGTATGTACGAGTGATGCTACAATACAAATAAATTATAATGATCACTCCTATTTCATGAGGTGTTAATGTCTGAGAAATATTCCTAAATCTTCACAATTAATTAAGGTATATTTTTATAGACACTTAAAGCTAAAGAATCCAAGGAACATTATTTATTTATTCAAAATGAATGTATGCTGATGCAGTTGGAATTCCAAGAAAAGAGTACCATGCATATAGCCACTTGATTTTAATGTTCTCCTGGCCATTTCTGAGGGTTCACTTATACTGTGTTAGTCATTTATTACAATCTCTCTCTCCTTTATGTTTCCTCATGTATGTCATGGCTCAGCAAGGATAGAGATAAAACATAATTTCTGAAGAAACATTTGTATTATATCTTGCAAATGAATCTCAATAGATGGCCCCTCAAATCTTTTCTTATATAGTATAAGAAATGTAATAAATGTTCATCAAAATGCTCCTTTGAGGTTGGAAAGCACGTGGGAAGAAGGTGTTTTATATACTTATTCAGCTGTTTTCTAAAATGTGTTGACTTATTTAAAATACATCTTAGAAAACAGGCTGCTAAGAACTGCTGGAATTAGAGTAAAAGGGTGAAAATTTGAAGTTTGATAATTAAGAGCGTTTATTACATATTGGCAAACAGGTCCTTAAGTGTATAATAGAGAGACCATATACATATGTATAACGTAGTGAGTAATCTCCTCCCCTAAATTTTTCAACCAGGATTTTGTTATCAAACCTGTTTGTGGTTTTATTTCATAAGATATTTAAAAAGAAGGAAAATATAAGAAAGGAAAAAGCACAAGATGAACATTAAAAAATGAAGAACAAGATAATTTATTACCTTTTTTTAGATGATAGTATTGGGTCTGGTTCATCTGCAGTTGGAAGAGAACTATGGCAAAGTGACCACTTCTTTTCCACCCAGATATTCCCTAAAACATTCTAATGGAGGACAAGCAGTAAGGAAACATTTCGCTCATTTAGTTACAGCTTGATCAGTGAGTTTGATAATAAAAAATGAGGCTTTCTGGGAAAATTAATAAGATGAAGACTAAGAAAACTAATTTACCATAGAAAATAAACAGGAATTGTGGAAGCTCAGGGAATCTGGAAATTCAGTCTGAAAAAAAATGACTGGAGGTGCTAGAACAACTGGACATCTACATGCAAAAAATGATTCTACATCCAGACCTCATACCCTTCACAAAAATTACCTCAAAATGGAACCTAAATGGAAAATGGAAAACTGTAAAACTCCTAGAAGGTAACAGGATAATATCTAAATGACCTTGGGTGACATATAGACACATTACCTTTTGGATACACCAGAGGCACCACCCATTAAAAAAAAATAATGGATCAATTGGACTTGATTAAAATTAAAAACTTCTGCTCTGTGAAAAACAATGTTAAGAAAATGAGAAGACAAGACATAGACTGGGAGAAAATATTTGCAAAAGACATATCCAAAAAAGAACTGTCATAAAAAATATACAAAGAACTCTGAAAACTCAACAATAAGAAAACAACCTGATTTTAAAAGCAGTCAAGAGACCTGAACAGACCATCTCATCCAAGAAGATATACAGATGGCAAATAAGCATATGAAAGGATGTTCGATATCATGTCAGTCACTAGGGAATTCAAAATTAAAACAATGAGATGCTACTGTACATATGAGAATAGCCAAAATCCGAAACATTAACAACATCAAATCTAGGGACAGTATGGAGTAGCAGGAACTCTCATTTAATACTGGTTAGAATGCAAAATGGTACAGCTATTTTGGAAAGAAGACAATTTGATGACAATTTCTCACCCACTAAACACTCTTACCATATGAGCCAGCTGTGATGCTCCTAGGTATTTACCTCAATGAACTGAAAATTTATATGCACACAAAAGCCTTTCCGGGGATGTTTATAGTAGCTTTATTCATAAGAACTGAAACCTGGGGCAACCAAGATGTCCTTCCATAGGCGAATGGATAAATAAACTGTGGTACGTACTGACAATGGAATGTTCTTCAGTGCTAAAAAGAAACACGCTATCAAGCCACAAAAAGACATGGAAGAACACTAAATTCATATTACTAAAAAAAAAAAAAAGGCAACCGAAAAGCGTATGAACTGTATGATTCCAACTATATGACATTCTAGAAGAGATAAAACAACTATGGAAACAATAAAAAGATAAGCATTTCCAAGAGTCTGGGAAGGGAGAGAACAGGTGGAACAAAGGATTTTTAAGGCAGTGAAACTACTCTATGATACTAGAACGGTGGCTATGTGTCATTATACTTTTGTTAAATCATCAAGAGTACAACATCAAGAGTAAACCCTAATGTAAACTATGGGTTTGGTGTGACAGTGATTGCACTGTAGGTTCACTGATTTTGGCAAATGTACCACTGTGGTGCTGGATGTTGGTAGTAGGTACAGTTGTGTGCATGTGTGTGTGTGTGTTGGCGGGGCGGAGGACAGCGAGGGGTGTATGGGAGCTCACTGTACTTCCTGCTCAGTTTTGCTGTGGACCTAAAACTGCACTAAAAATGTGAGCACATTTCTATAGATGAGGGCAAATAAAGAATAGGACTGATGTTTTATCTGAAGATACTTGTTAGGCTGTGAGCTGCTGCACTTCTCCCTCTACTGCTACAGACCTTCTATGAGAGCTGTTCTGCATGTCCTGGGTTTACTGATAATTTGGGGGAATAAAGAGCTTGGGATAGTAGCTGCAGTGAAGCATGGAAAGGGCTCAAAAGGCGAATCAGGGCACCGTGGGAGTGCCTGTCAGAGAAGCAGCTGCCAGGATGAGGAATGAACCAACTTACCTTTTCCCCAGAAATACACAAAGGAAGGTAACTGTTGGTTGGAGATTGCACTTGGGGGCCTAGGACATTAGTTGGTGGAAAAGCTGACATCTGCTTCCATGCATGCCCAAATAGTCTATTTTATTTTGCATTGTAATGCTGCTTTTTGGGTTAGGTAGGGGATAATATGATGAAGGAGCTAGTTTTAGGCTATATATTATAATAGATATTGTTAAAGTTGTAAGTGAATAGAGAGAAAATGTAAAAGGCAAACCAGACACAAGATGGATAAGGATAAAGGTGTTAAATGTAGCCATCATATGAAAATATTTCATGAATTTTCAGTGTTTTGAAAATACCATAGCAATTTTATGAAGAGGGCAGAAAATTGAGACTTTAGCTAATGCTTACAGATATTTACTTGAAGAAATAAAGAATGGAAATGAAAAGTTGTGTTTTGTTTTTTAATTCTAAACTGTGACATAAGGAAATCTCATAGTTCAGTCAACTAGAAGGAAGATAAAATAGTGTCCAGGCATTTCTTAATTGAAAACTTCTTTTTCTGAGCCCCAAAAGAAACTTTCCATCTGTTTTAGCATCTGCTTACTGTGGTTCAAGAATTTCTCCAATTTAACAAGTAGGTGTGACAGTTGTGACATCTGGGACTTTTTATAAGGACACAAAAAAGTTGAGGTGGCTGGTAACTAGTTTAATAAGCTGTTCACAGTTTCCTTATATATACAAAATTAAAATAACTGATCACATGGCACAGTTTTACCTCTTTTTTTCCTTTTAAATCTTTGAATTGATGTAATATTGGAATTGTACTTGTTTTATCCTACCCTTTTATCATGAGAAGAGCAGAAAGAGGTTCCCCCAATCACAGGGCACAGTAAGATTTAGGAGATGTGACTTCTAGGTCTGTTTGTGGGGCTAATACCCTTGTGGTTTTCAGAAAGTTGCCTCATATCTCTTTGACTCAATTTGTTCACTGATGAAAATGCATATTTAAGTATCTGCCTATTTGAAATACACTGGAATATTGAGGAAGAATATATACTAGAAATATAGTTGCTATCATCTGAATGTCGACATTCCTCCATATTCCTATATTGAAATCCTAATACCCAATGTGATGGTATTAGTAGGTGGGGTCTTTGACAGGTGCTTAAGCCATGAGGGTGGAACTCTCATGAATGGGAGTAGTGCCTTATACATGTGGTCCAGAGAGATCTCTAGCCCTTGCACCGTGTAAGGACACTGTGAGAAGACACAAGCCACTAGAAGGCAGGCCTTCACCAGAACACAACCATGCTAGCACCTTGATCTTGGACTTATGGTTTATAAGTTACCCCATCTGTGGTCTTTTGTTATAGCATTCTGAATGGACTAAGACAAGAGTCCACAAAGCAAATGAATACCATTGCAGTTGATACTTCTCTCATCTCTTGTGCTAACTTTGGAAACTCTAGATTCTGAAGCTCTGTAATTTCCTGCTTTCACGTGAGGAAAGAAAGTTCAGAGATTTGAATATGGCTTGAAATGGAAATATTTCTTTCCACCTTTTAAAAACTTTAAAAAATATTTGTTAATTTGTTAAATTATTTTTGGTTTGTCTTTATAGCTATGCAGTGTCTCCAGTATTGTAGGGTCTTTTTCAATAAATGTCAGCACCCTGTGAAGCAAACTTTTTGGTGTAATCATTACTTATCTTTTGCACTTGGAAACTGAAAGAGTGTGACTATAATTGGTATTCTATCATGTGCCCAAAGCAAATGTCCCTTGTCCTTCAGATTCTAATGTGTATTTCAATTCTACTTTTGTTTGAAGTGATTTTCTGTAGTCTCACAGTACAGGTCATCCCAATGTGGTCCTCAGAGGTAGTTCCAAGGTGACGAGAGAGTTCTGTATTCCTGGATAATCAACTCATCTTCAGACAATAACCAGAACTCATGAACCTATCTATAGTTTGTAAAGGTCTTGGTCTCAGGTCACGTAGTTATTCTGTGTAAGAGGCCTTTCCTGTCTAGATTCTCTTCTTTTGATTTGATTGGAATTCTATGAGCTTTGGGAATGACGTGAGGGATGGGACAGTCTGAGAAAATCACAAATTCTGATAGACACGTGTCTCATATAAGGTGAGTAATAGTTAGGGGTTAGGTTAATATTTTCTTAGTTATGAGAACAAAGCACAAGTGTTCTTTCATATATCCCCCAAGAAGCAAAGAACTTAAGAGACTTTTAGCTCTTAAGTGATCTCCCATGTTTTGTTGACTTCCTAGAATCTTGTATTTGCTATTCTGTTGTCTTTATCTATTGTATCTGTACCATTAAGGATGTTAAAAGAGTCAAAAATGGAGAAAGAAAAAGTATATGGATTACCACAAATTATGTGAAGAGGTGCTTAACCTAATTTCAATTAGGAAAACAAAATCACAGTGAGATACCATTTAACACACAACAGACTGTAAAATATTAAGCAGTCTAACAATACCAAGTGTTGGCGAAAATGTGGATTAGTGAGATTTCTTATTCACTGATGGGAGGAATATAAATTTAGCATTATTTTTAAATTAGAACATCTGTATACCATTTGACTCAGTAATTCCACTCTCTTAGATATGTACAGTCGTGCATACGAGGAAACGTTAACATGTATTTATAATAGTCACACACTAAAAACACCCCAATTGTGGCTCTTGAATAGATCATGAATCAGTACAATAATTCTGTACAACTGTTATGTATCTAAAATAAAAAAAGACTAAGTGAAATAAAAAGGACCACGAGCATCTAACACATAACCTGACACATAGGATATATGCAATCATTGTTGAATGCATATATGATAAGAATCACTAATTTTGTGGTATTAGGGGACTCTCTTATTATTGATGAATGTTTAAACAGCCTTTCCTGACTAATCTACTTCCCTCTGATGACACAACAATTATACTAAGGGCCCCTTTCCCAATTATCTTCTCATCGCTTAATGATTCTGCATTAAATTCATTTGTATTTTGTTGTGTAAATGGTACTGAAATTTTTTTACCCTGCCCATTTTGTAACTAGAACTTGTTATATAAACTTCAGGAGGGCAAGGACATATTCAGGTTTTTGGTTTTTTTTTTTTTCTCTTCTTGCAGAACTGCCTGGAGTGGGCAATCCCTAACTGTTCAGGACTTATTAGTGAAACAAAAGCCACTCAATTTTTTCTCTCTCTTTTTAAAAATCTATTTTGAATATATCATGGTCAAAAGCAAAATCTTTCAATCAGGCTAAGTACTCCATGACTTCACGTGGATACTTAAAATGAAAAGTGTGTGTGTGTGTGTGTGTGTGTGTGTGTGTAATGAAGTTGTGGCAAGTACCCTTGTGTGTAGGAATATGTTTGTGACAAATACAGGGAGAAGTTTTTTTGTGGTAATTCTCTGACAATGAAATTCTTAGCATACAGACATCAGTGATAGAAAAAACATTGTATAGCAGATATTCATCCAATTAAAAACATGCTAAACAATGTACTATGCTCATTATCTTGCTGAGAAAAATAAAATAGAGGAAAACTCTTGATAGTTCTAAGAGGTTATTTTTGTTGTTTAATCAAACACTAATCAGGAATGATGCACTTTATAACAGGCGAGCCAATTTATCTGACATCAAAACTACCCAGGCAGTTAGCCTTAGATGATTATTCTTAGAACTGTGTTAGCCTATTTCTAATTAAACTTTACTTCCTGTTGCTACAGTAGTTACAAGAGGCACAAATTTAAAGAGGAAAAATAAAGGGTGCTTTCCCACCCTTTCCCTTCTACCCAGTACATCATTAATTTAAACCTTCTAATATGCTAATTGGTTTATATGCATCAGATGAGAATCTTTTCATAGAAATTCCAAACCAAAATAACTCAACCCAAAAGGAAGTTCATTGTTCATTAATTGAGCATTCTGTATCTGATAGGGCCAGGATTTATTGCTAGTTCTGCTTCCTCTGGGTTGACTGCATTTTAATGTGGGCTTTTTAGTGATGGTTACACATCTAACCTAATAGGAAAGAGAACTCTCTTTTTCAAAAGTGGAGCAAAAACTTGGTCTCATAGGCTAATATTGAGCTATGAACCCATCCCTGAGTTAATCACTGTGTCCAGGGAAATTGAATTTGTTTAGTCCTGAGACACATGCCTATCTCTACAGAAATGGGAGTAGGGAGTCATTTGCTTCCAAAAACATACTCTATCTAGGAAGGGTTGATGCTTGGACGAAATTTAGGGTACTGTTACCAAGGGTTACTCTATGTTAAATGGTCCAATTATTTACTATATTATACCTTTCAAGTCAGTTCCACATCTTCTTATTGTATCTTTAATAATTATGGGCTTTATATTTTCTTTGTAGAGGTATGAGGAGTACCTGGAAAGATAGAACAGTTTTTGTTGATGGTTGGTGAACAAAGCTGTAAGCCACTTTTCTGTTAGGTAATGACAGGGGAAAGTGGATCAAGTTTTCTTAATTCCGAGAGGAGTTTCTTAAAGATCCCTTATTGTGCAAATAGAAGAAGTAGAAACTCTTTGACTCAGGAAAAGTATGTATCAGAATATTTTCTGGCTTGATAAGGTTTTCTCCTTGTATCTTTTGCTATGCAAGCTTGGAGAAAAGTGGAGTAAATTTACATTGTCAAATACTTCTAGAAGGAAATAGAAACACCCCATTCCATTGGAGATCAACTCATCAGATCATCAGACAGGTTGAGGTGATTTCAAATAAGTTCATTCAAAGGAGCATTGGCCCTGAGGGAATGCAGGTACAGGAGACCCTCAGTTAACCGGCACCCATGGAGATCGGTAGGTGCTGGATAAATGTAAGTAGACTCTCCATTAACCGGAACTCAAGCAACTGGCAGCGTTTGTTGGTTGCTTGAGATTTTGCTGGTTGCTTGACTTCTGGTTAACAGAGAGTCTACTGCATTTGACTAGCAAATTGTAGGAAATCATGAAGGAAAATTTATTTCATAACAATCTGTAGCTGGAAGATCCCTGTCTCAACAGGCATATTGTGGGCAGAGTGGCCTAGACTGAAAGGGGTAAAAGAAGATCTGTAACTTTGGAAGCCTAGGTGTGTGGTACACCTCTGCAGGTTGCGCTGCATCATGGGGGAGGGTAGAAGGGTTCAAAAGAACCTTTTGCACTGGACCAGACCAGTTAAGTGCAGTGAATTTGTATGGCAGTGCAGCAGAAAAAACAACTGAATGTTGAGGCTAATATGAAACTGGTCAGTCAGGTTGAGTGCCTTCCTTCTCTTCCTTGTTTAGTCTTTCCCTTTATCCCTGCCTTTCCCCCTCCCTGTGTTAATTCTCCTGCTTAACGTGAATGAGAAACAGATGACCTCTTTGGACTGCATAAGCATTCATAGTTCTTTTTTTTTTTAGCATTCATAATTCTTGACAACTTGGTTAAAGGGAGAGAGGTTTTAAGAGGTAGCCATTGGATTTCCTTTTAAATTGGTCCTATGGGGAATTAAATGATTAATTTGAATATTAAAAAGATTTATGATCTTAATTATTTCTCAGGCTGGTGAGGCTGGCCACATTGATTTTACTGGATTAATAGGAAACAACCACAAAACCTAAAGAATGATGTCTAGGAATTCTGCTTCTCTTTCTTCTGCTTTCTAGCCTCTAAACCTGATCAGGCATAATGTTATCTTTAAAGGAAATTGTTCTCAAAACATCAAATGTCAGCTTGAGTAGTAATAGCATATCTAAAGAAAGAATGAAACAGATAAAAGAGAGGAGGCGTCAATGGTCAGCAGAGAAAAACGAGATCAGAGAGTCAAGCACCGACACTTCCCATTCGGTGGAGGGAACTCTGGCCCATGGACCTGTCAGACACCTTGGCAGGGCTATGACAGTTTTCAGTCAAGTTTCCTTAGCCAGATGCCACTGAGTCAAATAAAATAATTAACTTTGTTTTCAGATTCCATGCTCATGAAGCAAACTTCTAATTATATTTTGGCCTCCCCATAGGAAAAGAATCTACTGAATTAAGTATTTATTCAACTGGCATGCTTGGTAACAGAGGGTGATACTATCCAATTGAGCTTGGAAATACCAGTTTCAAAATGAATGGATTAAAGACTTTGGAAAATGTAAAAATAAATGAAGACAGTATCATTTTCAATTCCAACTAAAATGGTTGATAGAAGGTTGTCAGCTCTCAAAGATCGTAAAGACAACAGAAGTTTGTGTTTAACCTTACATTTTTTGAGAGACTTACTATGTGAGATGTTAGGGCTATAAAAATGGATAAGGTAGTCATGTTTTCTGCCCTTGAGCAGAATTCTACTAGAGGAAAATTAATTATATAATGGTGGTTAAATAATTAATTATAATTTTTAGTAACGAAGTTGATAATGAGAAATAAAAAGTGCTATTGAAGTATGTAGTGAGGTGCCTGTCCTGCTCTGAGGGGTCAGGGAAGTTTTCCTTGAGGAATAACCTGTGACTTGGGATAGGAAGTCTGACAAAGGGGAAGGATGGATAGCCACAGAGGACAGAGGGGAAATTCTAGATTGCATCAGATAAGATGCTTGGTTACAAACAATAAAAACCAGCTGACTGACTACCTAATAGTTTCAAGTATCAGGAACATCAGAGAATCAACTGGGAGATTGGGAAATAGGATTAGAGAAAAGACCCTCTGCTGTCTCAATCACTTCAGTTCTTTGCAAACTCCACTTGGAAAAACAAATGCCAGGACTTGAGCAGAGTAGAAACTGTCTAGTAGAAAGTCTGCCTTCTGTGTGATGGAGCTTTGCATAAGGAAAGGAGTAGAGGACACTGGATGAACTCCAGGCTTCCCTGCTTTGCTTTAAAGACACTCATATTCAATGAAAACATACAAGCAAAGCAGTAAAAGGCCCCAGAAGAATATCTGTGCCAGCTAAACAAAACATTTCTGTGGGCAGGATTGAGTTAGTTTGCTGCTCCTTCTTCAGTGTACCTCATTCTACCTTAAGTGACTTTTCAAAATATTCACCCAAGTAATACAAAGCTCTGTCAACTGCAGGAATTCCGGGCTAAGAAAATGGCTGTGTATTATGACTAATAGACATAGTAAGAGTTGTGTAAATACTTCACCCGTGATCTCAGGTCTTTGTACATAGGAAAATTGGTTAATCCATATTAAAATCACAGCAGTTAAATTTCAGGTCTAAATCTGAAAGCCAACTATTTTCTAATTAGAGTCAGCATCCTTATTCTGCATTTATTTTGCTATGTGGTATTGGGAAACAATTTGGTTTTCAACTCTAGGACAACTTTTGAGGTTCTGACCCAGTCCCAGCTGATGAGGAGGCTTAAAATAAAATATAGATGCACATTGGTAGAGACTTGGCATTTTGGCAACTTTCTTCTTTTCCTGATTGTAACATTGCCCTTGTCTGAGTCACTTCAGGGCCAAAATATGTATGTCTATTTCACAGATATGTTAAACAAAGCAATCAAATCTTGGTGGGAAAGGATATAAATTAGCTTGTCCTATTTTTTTCTCAAGTTTTAGATTTTCAGTGAGGGATTTTATAGCATCTTTATGTGGCATTTTCAGAGAATACTATAATTGAATAGAGTATTAATGCACTTACAGCTAAACATTGATGATGTATAATGAACAACCTGCTAAATGTTAATACAACTTATCCATTTAAAAATGTATAAACATGACATATTGCATGTACTTAGTGCTAATCTATTTTAGACATTCATTTGGTTTGACCTATGACCATAATATATTATGTTCCTTGAGATATTTATCTTGTCATTTGGAAACAAGATTACAACTAATATGACACATGACTCTAAATTATTATCTCAACTAGAGATATGTGAGTAATGAATTAGCCACAGCTTTGAACCCTCTGTTTATTATTGAAATCGCCTGCCTTTAGCTGGTGCCTCATTGTGATCCATTAAATAAGTCAGAGAACCAAAGAACCACATATTGTTTTTGATACTAGGACTTATTGATGGTATTTTCTCATTTAATTTGCCTAATCCTAGGCTAATGTATCTAAATTCATGTAATAAAAACAGTCACAAGAGAGAGCATTTATTTATTTATGTGAATACCAGAATAAAATCGTAGCCAGAGTTCACCTCAGGTAGGTACACAAAAACATTGTCCTTTCTTGCTGCATTCCATTTTTTAAGGAGAAGGAAGATGATATTGAAAAAAGTAAGTTCACACCAACGGCTTAGTCCACAAGGCATTTCCCAGAGAAAGCCTCATAAGAAAAAATCCATTTTTAAATGCTTTCTGTGTCTCTTCAATATTGACTTTGCCACACTTTAAGTTATGGAAAGACAGACTAGAAACACACTAAATATTTGTTGAATGATGTCTGTGGTAATAAATGATAACTATCTATTATAATAATGCCAGATTAATTTTGCTCACTATCCTCCATTTACTATTATTGGATGGATACAATATTTATTAAGGTCTTACTACATGCTAGGCACTATACCAAGTGTATTTTATATATAAACAGTGTTTTATATATTAACTCATATACATATGTATACTTTCTTGTAACATGTACTTAATACATGATAGATGTGTGTGTGTGTGTGTGTGGGTGTGTGTGTATGTATGTATATACATATATAAACATAGATAAAATTTCCCTCTAACAAGATAATAAGGTTCTTAAAAGCAGAGATTGTCTTTAGGCTTTTTAGTAATTTCCCCCATGTGCCTGGCAAAATGCTATCACATAATTGCAACTCAATCAAGACTTATTGAATGAAAATGAAAATTTTCTTTTGTAACTTTACACTTCATAGTACATGAGAAGACAGAAAGTCCCACAGAGCTGATAGAACTACAGATAACCCAAACCCAAAATGTAATAGCAGTTATCTAAGAAACAGCTTTCTCTCAAATGTAACAAAATGCTATAGATTTACTAGCTTCAGTCCATTAATAAGTTAAATACCTGGTATTAGAATGGAGTAGGGGATAAATAAACACATACACATTTATAGTCTAACTGAAGAGCCTGGAATAGTATATATGAACACGGGAACTATTAAATGCTTAATCATGTAGTACCACCTAGAACATGTGTTCAGAGAAAAAGGTATTATAAGGAACAAAACAAGAGTATTTCCCTTACCACATAAGCCTTTGATTCAGGCAGATCGGACATGGGTATGGACTCTGCTACTTTTGTGCTGTGTATCTTGAGGCAAATTACTTAACTGCTCTGAGCTTTTTGTATCTCTAAAATAAGGTACTACCTATGGAGTTGTGACAACTAAATAAGGTCGTATATGTTAAACACTTAAAACATTGCCTTATGCAAAGTGAACTGTTATTTGGAGTAGTTAAAAAAGGCTCCAAGGTGATGTGATATTTTGAATAGATCTTAAAATTAGGCTTTGGGTAAGAGAGAGGGAGATCAAGGGCAATCCAGGCAGAGGAAGAGTGTAATCAAGAGAAATTAGGAATGGGAACAGCATAAATGAGCAAAAGTGAGGGGGTCCTTTATTATTTATTTATTTATTTATTTATTTATTTATTTATTTAGTGGTGAAACAAAAAGATAGGGAAAGTATACCCGAAAGAGGTAGGAGTGGGCTCGAGCAAAGAAAGTGGCTCAGGAGCGGGTCCTTTAAAACGGAGTGGAAGAAGTTGGTAGCAGGGCAAAATTAAATTTGTTCCAGAAAATGGGTTCAGGAAGTCCGGAGCCTTGGGAGCATGCCAGAGATATCCAGGCTGGAAATGACATACAGACCGAGACTCCTCAGTTGCTTCATTCTCTGTAGCACTCCAAACATAAGTGTTAGATGGCATGTTATTGTGACTGAATAGCCCTCTATATTTGCTTTTTCTCTCAACACTTGGCATGTGGTATTGTGTATCATGGACAATAAAGGTATTATTTTTATATAAATTAATGACTGCATGCTGACAAGTCTTCATTTTGCTTTTTGGATATTGCATATTGGATGTGTGTGTGTGTGTGTGTGTGTGTACACGTACCGATTCCTCCATAAAAGCGGAAGAGTATACGAGGACTATTCGGAAAGTATCTATACATGTAATATGAAAAAGAGAGGCATATATGGCTGGATTTTTTCTGGACAGCCCTCATATATGTATTAGAGTTGATCAGTAAGTGCTTAGGATCTTAGAATTCAAGTTCTTTGGAAGTGTAACATAAATTAGATTTTAAATAAGAGTATATATTTATAAATGTTGTTTTTCATTATGGTGCTAAATTCTTCAATATTACTTATGTATTCTCTTAAGGAAGTACTCAAAAATGGTTAGGTTTTAATAATAAAATTAATTATAATGCATACTGATTCAGAATATCTACATCAAAAACTTTTACCAAGTTTTAAAATAAGAAAATTTATATCTTTTGACAATTTAAACGTGAAAAAATTGGACTTCTTGTAAAGTTTAAAAAATGAAGGCCAGAATGAACTATAGAATGACTCAGTTTTAACACATCATGAAAAAAGGAAATAGGGCATTTTCCAAAATTCCAGACTTAATTTTAAGTGAAATTAATCTGTTAGCTACCTGCTGGATAGCTTGGTTTTCCCAATGCCCGAAGAGCTGGGAATAATCTATTGTTACTGAACTTGACTATTGTACTCTAAGGAAAATATCTTTGAAAAATAAATTGTTGTTCTCTGTCATTCAGAAACAGCTATTGGAGGAGTTTATAGGATTTTCCTGGATGTCTGATTGAAGCTGTCTGATTCTTATGTAGATTTCCTCCTACATAACATTTGGTTTGCAGAATGGTGGCTCTCAGGAAAATGGCTGCCTAACAGAGGCAGAAGCATAATTATGATATCATTAGAAATATTTAAGTATAAATAACATTCTATATTTCTCCTTGTCACTTGTCTGGGTTTTGACAGGAGGAGCCCGTTTTGATGGGATTCCTGGGGCCCCATAGATTTTTATCCTGTTATCCAATTTTCCGCTGCACTGCTCTCCTTCTGTCGAACTGACTGCCAGCCAGCCTTACATTTTCCCGAGAGGAGGAGCAAAGCTTTACATTATAGTGGGCAGAAGAAGGAGAACAAAAAACCTGATTTGCCCCCTCCAAGTACTATCCTCTCTCTTTCTAACAAAAAATTCCATTGTCTGAGGGATTGAGAGGACAAGGGCACGCGAACAGGGAATACCTCCTGTTTTCATTCAGTGGTGCAAGAGAATGCTGCAAAGCAGACTCAGATACTGTGCTGAGCTGTGTACAGATCAGCAGACAGTTTTCCAGGATGCTTAGAGTCACAGGAATTGCTGAGATGCTGCCAGACTGGTTTGTGCTGAGTATTCCCTAGCCTTTCAAATACTGGCTTGCTGTGGTGTGAAATGAAAGGCTACTCACCAGTCATGGTGTAAGGGAAAAGAAGGGGTTGCAGTGGATGCCGTATTACTTAGGAATTTTGCATCGACATTGGCTTATGGTTCAGGGCTTAGAGCTAAGATCAGGCAAGTAATTAAAAATAGTGGATTTGACAGAAGAGGAAGAAATAAGGTGAGGTGGCAAGCTTAGACTTTCTCTAAAGGCTGTCAGAAGATCAAATTGTAAAAACAAAACCAATCCAAAGCATACCCTTCAGTCCACAGGTATGTTTAAGCTGAATGTGGCCCATGGCCTTTTGAATGCAATTTCTGCATTAGAAAACGATTGGTTCTATGAGCCTGCCAATGACACAGTGATACTTGAAGTAACTGAAAGGGCAGCTGTTTATAACTATGATCACTTCTTATTAAGATTAAGACCTTACTGTGTTTCAGGAACTGTATTTTGTCCTTTATATCATTTAAGCCTTATAATAATCTATGAAAAATTAATTCATTATATGCATAAAAAGCCATACAGATTAGCAAATAATTTCTTTATTTATATTATAAGTAAACCAGGTGAGTTTTTGTTAGAATCTTGGGAAGTTAGTA
This sequence comes from Lyroderma lyra, assembly GCA_004026885.1. Classification (NCBI taxonomy): domain Eukaryota; kingdom Metazoa; phylum Chordata; class Mammalia; order Chiroptera; family Megadermatidae; genus Lyroderma; species Lyroderma lyra. Next base: position 99,556 of record PVJL010003920.1, read on the forward strand.
TCATATGGGTCAATTTCTATACCTGTAAATATAAATGCAGTGTATAATATTGAAAATGTTGAACTGTAAAAGAATTTCTGCTGTCAGCTGTTAAAATATAAAGCTTCATTCAGAATTTAGTGAAATGTCTCACTATAGGATATGATTTTCTCATAAGGACATGAGTACTGAAGAGTCTGGGAGCAAATGTAAAATTATCCTTCCCACTTTTCTGGGGAGTCTGTGCTTTAAAATGGGGGTTGTACAACCTTATGGATTAGGGATTTTAGTTTTCACCCTTGATCATATATCAAATGAAAAAGATTAATCCACCTGACATCCAAGGGGGGTTGTGGTACCCCTCAAATTTCTGGGCTTTGGGGATTGCTTAAGAAATGCTTGAGTGAATGTATCTGCCACTTTAAGATAAAAGTCATATAATTTAAAGTAGTTTTATCCTGTTTGTGGGTACAAATGCATTATTCTTGACTATATTTTGAAAGATTTTTGAGCCCATTTAATTAATTGCATTCTTAATTTATAATAACTTAGAGTCTTTGATGGGTTCACTGTATATGAATTCATGTTTAAAAGGAGTTAAACATCCAAAACATCACTTGATTTCCTTTTTGACTCACATTAATGTATCTACAACCCTCTCTGTCTTAAGAAACATGGGTATGAGACAAATTAAGAAAAAGGCAGTAATGGTTAATAATATTACTTTAGTGTTCACATTAACTTCTAACAAAGCTAAAATCAGGTAAGTTAGTACATCTGTAGTGAAAGAAGCTGTACATCCAACTATTGAAAAAAATGGTAGTTTTTGTTCCTGTCAAATCTGTATGTTAATTGTAGCTCCTGAAATTCTGTCCTATTTTAGTATGAAATTAAATACATATACATATATTTTACTTTCTTTTCTTATAAAGTATTCTTCTCATTGACCATCTAGAATTAATTAAAAACTAGGTGAGGAATTCACTGGTGGTGTAGTGGCTAGGCTTCGGCGTTCTCAATGCTGGGTTCAATTCCCAGCCAGGGAACTAGCCTCCCCCCTCCCAAAAAAAAAAACCAAACAAACCCGAAAACCACCACCAACAACAACAACAACAAAACTAGATGAAAAAGATTAATTAAATAGTACAATCTTGAGTGGATAACCCGATTGAATTACCTGGTTTTGAATTACCTACTCAAAATGGTACTAACAGCTTGTGGACACACAGAAAACTACTACAACAACAAAGAATCTAAAAGTTTCACCTTATATTTTTTCTGTTCTTTAAAGGACCAGAAGAACCATATACCAGTCATTTCTGACTTTGTTCACAGGTGCAAATTTACCCTGGGCTTTACCATTTTTAATGAATGAACGCTGTAATACATGAGCCCATTTGCACAGTGTGAGGATCTCTTGAGGTGGATTTTCCTGCTCTTCACCAGAGTGGATCTAAACCTATAAAAAAAAAAACCAAAACCAAACCCAAACCCAAACCAAAAAGAAACCGTGAGAAACTATTTAATTGGATACATATGTTTTTTTTGTTTTGTTTTTTTTAAATGGAGTCGAAGACATGGAAGATTTCCCTTAAGATTTCCCTTAAGATTTCCTGGCCTCCTGTTATGTTAGTTTCCTGCTTGTATCATTACTCTTGTAGTCTTACTATTTTTCAATTTATGACTTCCAATAACATTTTAATGCTGTCTTTTTTTGCTAGCTCATATGGAGAACATTGATTCTGTTGTTCCAATAACAGTATGAAATACAGTTTGTGGTTGCTTTTTTGAGCTAAAAGAAACTCATTATATCTTCCTGTACCTACATGTTTTGCCAAAGATGTTATTGCTGTTCAGATCTGGAGATATCTTCTGGATCTGTGACTATTTTTGAGATTTTCACATCATCCCATTTTGTAAATGCAGCAAAATTTGTTGGAAGAGTTGGACTTAAAATAACTAGGGCTATCTCTACCAAAGCAGACAGAAAAACAAACAAATGAACCTTTTGAGGTGAGCAATTCTTACAGACTTCTGAAGAAATTCAATGTGTGCATTTCTTTTTATGTACTAAGGAGTATAAAGGGATGGAACACTTAGCTATTATAAAGGTGAAAATTCTGAATGAATCATTCACAAATTGTAAAGGAAAGCAATGGAAAATATTTAGTGAAGGATTCTAGTCCTCTATAGCCTTCCTACTCAAAATGTGGTCTGCTAACCAGTGGCTTTAGCATCACCTGGATGTCAGAAATGGTAAACCTCAGGCCTTACTCCATACCTTCTAAATGAGAATGGTCCCAGGGCATTTGTGTACACATTCAGTCACAAAAGCACAGTCGACACAGGAATTCCAAACTTATCAGCAGACGAAGTTTTTATAAAGCATTGAGGTTTACAGAGGCAAATTGCTTTGTAAGTACAGCCTGAATTATTTCTGTTTCAATCTGCAACACAAGTAAATTAACCTTTCCATTATGGCCAAGTTAATTTTTAATTGTGATTATAAGCTTAAAGACCAACTTAGAAAATACAGAACTAAATCAAACCCCAAAGGTCACATTTGACAAACCAAAATACCTACAAATGTGCTATAAAATGTTCATGTGTGTGTAAATGTATGTATCTTCAAAATCATGCCTTTTTTTTTTCTTTATTACTTGAGTTGTTGACAGGATAGTTACTTTTGCCTTATTTGAGTGTAAAAGTGCCACCAGGGGAGGAAACATGTGTTTTCCTGTTCTCAAAATTCAAAACTAGCTAAACGAATTAAACTCAAACTTAAGAAAATAATTTACCTTCAGGCTGAGCCTTTCTTATCACGGTGGCAACCAGAATTTAAGAGCCACTTGAGTGACATTTATGAACACCTGTAATCATAGGTTTTAGTGAGGGACATTTTCCTATTGAACATTCATGGTTGATCATTTCGTAGGAGAATTGATGGCAAAAATGATCACTGATATTTGCTCTATTATTTGGATACTTATCGATACAATGGTTACAGAAGTGTTTATCTTTGAGATTTTCTTTTTTTTTCTCCTTTCCTCTGCTACCTCTCTTCCCATGCTTCTCTCTCTCTATTTGAGTGCCTATGTTGTGCGTGACTCTGTTTTAGACTATAAAAAGATTCAAAAGAAACAGAAGATATGAATCTAGTCTTCCAGAAGCTTCCAAGTTCCTAAAATTTTCCTGAGATAAAGCACCATCTCGACATGTCTTACTTAGTGTTTTTCTTGCTGTCATTATATAGTCATGACAGTTACTTATTTTTCACTCTAGGTTTTTTTGTTGTTGTTCTTCCACATCACCCTGTTGCTTTATAAACAGATTGGTTGCTATGGAAACATCACTGTCTGGGTGTGGTGACTACTGCAGTTTATGTATGATTCTTAAAATTTAGATGCATGAAACTAAGACCACACACCACCTTCCCAATATTCCTTATGCTTTGTTTCTAGACGTAGTTTACTTAAAAACAGTTTTTACTTGGTTCAGTGCATCTGAAATTTTAATTAGATGTACCTACCAAAAAATATGTTAACAACAAACATATTTATATTAAGCAAAAATTCTGTTTTTTAACATCTTGCAAAAATTAACAAGATATAATGAAAAGGCATGCTGATTTAGTCTTAAATTAGAGGAGTAGCATCCAGCTCTGTAACAAAATTCCCCAAACTCCATAAATTTTGAAAAAAAATCAAGACAAATAAACTTAAATCATAAAAAATTAAGTCTAGTTTTCAGATTTATGGTAGGTTACCTATAGAGTGAAGGGGGGAATTTTTTCCCCTTTGTCTCACATCACGGAGTTGAATGGTTCCAATTTAGGTTCCAGTTGTAGGGCCCACAAATTGATTGACATAGAAAAATTAACAGGAAAAAAGTTTATTCTTGGTGGGAGCATTTAGTAGTGATTACCTAGCAGAATAGCCAGAGGTGTTTATGTATCAGCTTAACTATGGGTGTGTGTGGGTGGGTGCAAAGCTGGTTGTGGTTTAGCTCCTTGAGAAGGTATGGGAGGTTCTATTTCTTGGGCAGTCTTCTTCCTGGGAGGAGGCTGGAAGCTGCCCCTGAAAGGGATTAATGGCAGCTCTATTTTCAGGAGGTTCTAGTTTCATCAGATAAAGAAAGGTCAGATAAGATTTCTTTCTGCTGATCACTTCTATGGCTTTTCCAGTTCTTCTCATTGCATGGATGTTTAAGAATCTATGTTTTGCGTTTAGAATATGCATTAATTCTCATTCTATTTAAATAAACATAGAAAATCTATTAGTATGTACTTAGAAATTATGTCCCTCTCTTAAAAAAGAATTTGAGAATTAGCCTGTATGGTCTACTATGAAATATTAGAGCTGATTAGAGTGTCTAGCACAGCCTCTGTTAAAATTTTGGCATAATTATACATCATATAATCATAGACTCAAAGTGCTACATTCTTCACCTAATGAAAGATGCTTTAAAAAGGGATGTTTAGGAAATGACCAGGAAATCACACAAACACAAATGGAGAATCAGGCAATGGTAGAAGCACTTACGTTTGGCTTCCATGGACAGGCTCCAAGGTCCCTGTGTTACCAAAGAATGGGCCCTTCTTGGTACAGTGTCCGGGTTCTTGGTATCCCCAACAAAGACTTGAGTGAGAGAGAAAGTGGTGAAAAAGTAGTTTATTAGAAATATAAGGTACACTCCAAAGAGATAGGATGGGCCCAGGCAAGAGAGTGGCTCAAGGGCCCGACTCCCGAGGAGGCCTTGGTCCTTTATGTTTCCTTTTTCCTTATAGGGGCCACACCTTTATGGGTGTGGGGCCTTTGATTGGCATCTTAGATTGACAGGGGGCCATTACATCACTTTCTCTAACTACACATGTGCCTTCCCAGAATTCAGTCTGTTACAATGATATTAGTGAACTTCTGGGCATATGTATGGTATTATAATGGTGGTATAATGAGGCCTAGGTGGAATGAGGGTTGTTGTAACCTTTACCGTGAGAGTGCTAGTAATTGGCTTAAACCGGTGGGCTTTTTGTACCCTTCACCTTCTTGTATTGGTTAACTTTTACCTGTAATTTCCCTGTGGTTATCTAACTTGGGCCAGGGTTTACTAGAAAAGGATGATATCAGGGTGGTGACTAGTCCAGCAAGGTGGGAGCCATGGGAGGGGTCCCAAGATCCTCCTTATTCTATCTGCCTGCCTCACTTTAGAGGTGTGATCCCCATGCATTCCTATGGGAATTTAAGGGACAGGAGGTCTCATCTTCTGTATTTGCTTCCTGCTGAATGTGGTCAGTGTGTCTACCTTTCAGGGATTCATGGAACTCTCACCCTATCTGGTCTAAAAGGGAGGAAGGGGGTCTCAAGATCTGCCTGAGAGAGTGTGTTGACTTCTTCGGTTGGGGTGGGCTGGAAGCCTTGCCGAGGCATCATGTGTATCCCAATGGTCCTGGTGAGGAGAACAAATTCAGTTAATACATTTAAAAGCATGAGCCTAAGAAGCAGGCCTCAATGACGCAGAGCAGCTGTGTGATGGAAAGTACATTTATCCCCATGGAGTCTGCGCCCTGTTGGCTTTTGGCTTAGCTGGACATTCAGGTGTCACCACCTATCCAGGAATGGCCTAGGAATGATGGTGGGCTGCCATGATCACAATCAGCAAGCACAGATCACAGGCACCAGGGAAATTAGTTAAAGCCTAGCAAGCACAACTAACTGAAGTTTTGCCAACACAGGTAACAAATTCCAGGATGATTAACTAAGGTTGGAGACGGGACATTTTGGGAATACAATTAGCAAACACAAATGACACGTTTCTTAGAATGATTAAAGCCAGGATAAAGGATATTCTGGGAGATCTCGTCTAACAGTCTATTGTTTAAGTTTCAAGGTAAAATCTATTGTTTAAGCCTAGAGATTGGGGAAAACTGATTGAGAGAGTGATTAAGACTAGGGACTAGGAAAAAGGTAAAGTTGGGGAGTTAAGGAACTAGGGAAGAGGAGACTAAAATTTCCTATGGTGAGGGGTTCTTTCATTTGGCCGGTGTCACCTGGGTGTCCGGGTTGCTCCTGCTGCTTAGTGTTTTCCTCTGAGGTCTCCGATTTCTGCCTGTTTTCCTGGTCCCTTACCGTTTACATGTCCATCTTCTGTTAGTTTGTAGTTCCTCAAGGGAAAAGAGAGGGCACTACTCATCTTTTCTTTCCCATGTCCGGTGCCTGGTAAGGACATTGTAAGTGGACCGCATCTTGAACCAAATGTTTGAGGAACAAAATATTTATTAGTCCTGCCAGAAAACATTAGTGATGGAAAAAGAGATCAGTAGATACTTTGAATCCTGAAATTGTTCCTCTTTGATGATGAATTCTGTGCTCATGCCTGTGACCTCGCGTTTGGGCCGAGAATCGTCCTCCCTCTTGTGTGTTCTTTTCCATCACGTGGATGCATTGCACTGGGAGGAGTTACGGTGCAGCTACCTGCCTCACCGGCGGGGATCGGGGATCCTGGGGGAGCTGTGGGTGTTGCAGCATTTTTCCCCCATTAACTACTAATACTATTAAGAAACATTACTATTACAACCATATTACTAACTACCACTACCATTCACATTTATTGAATACCAAGCCCTGAACTTGGCATCTTGCATGTATTTTGTGTTCATTTCTTCCAATAGCCCTACAAAGGAAGATCTTATCTCCATTGTATACTTGACAAAAAACCGAAACTCAGAGAAGCCAAATCACTTGACCAAATTTACACTGCTCAGTCAGAAAGCTTTCCAAAGCCACTTGTCTCAACACACAGTTAGGGGGCTTGACGTCCCTTGCTATAGCTGCATAGATGGCCAGACTATTCTACTGTCAACACAGAACTAGTGCAGTTGAGGACACAGAGTAGGAACTCATAAAATGGTTTGATTGGTTGTTTTATGTTAGCTCCCAGAGTGTGCATGGCTGGGGATCTATAAAACAAAGGAGAACGGGCCCCACATGTAAGCTACATTTTTATTATTTTAAAATGTTTAACCACACTTAATTTGCTTTTTAAAATAAGTCTTTGGGAGAAAGAGGTGAGTTAGCTATAATTTTGCTTTGACCAACTCGGCAGGGACCTCTGGAGGGAGCATTGCCTGTCAAGGTGTTGGGCCAGAATGGCGGGATTTTTGTGCCCCTGCGTGGCAGTCACAGGATGCAGGCTGGCTCAGAGAGGGTGTGGCTGAGGGCAGGGTGGCTCTTGGCGATTCACGCAGATTCTGAAGGCCTGGACGCTGGAGGCTGCCTGCTGACGGCACTTCCTATGGCTGCACAAGGGGGTGATGGCAGTGCATCTCGGACCCTTTCCTAAGTCTTCGTGGTCATGATGCCTTACTTCTTCTGAGAAGTGTTTATAGCATAGGCATTTACAGGCCCATTCACCTTTTTTCCCCTTTTTGAGTCAAAGGAAGCAGATCTCATTAATTTCATCTATTTCTTCCCCTCTTTTGCCCTCTAAGTCTTCCTCAGCAATCTGACCTTTTTCCGCTTTCTTTTCATCTCTACTTTCTTTCAGTTGAGATGGGGAAGGAAATGTGGATCTGTTTTATCTTGGGAATCTGGAGCATCTTCTGTGCAGGGATCGAGAGTGGCACCTTCGGTGACCTCCTCTTGGAATTGGGATATTCTTTTTCTCAGGAATTGGACCAGGACCACCTACACTCCCTATTTGGGGAGTGGCTGCAGCTGAGACCCATTTGGAATGCCCCACCTCATCCCTGCTCATTTTTAAACTGGATTGTTTGTTTTTTTATTATTGAGTTATCTGAGTTCTTTATATATTTTGGATATTAGCTCCTTTTCAGAGGTATCATTTGCAAATACCTTCTCCCATTCAGTTGGCTGTCTCTTGTTCTGTTGATGGTTTCTTTTGCTGTGAGAAGCTTTTTAGTTTGATATCGTCCCATTCATTTATTTTTGGTTTTACTTCCCTTACTTTTAGGGTCAAGTTCACAAATACCCTCTGAAAAATGAAAAATAAAAAACGTTAAAACATACAAAAAAAAAAAAGAATGAAGAACAAACAAGTAAAACAAATCCTCTGAGACCAAGGTCCATAAGTTTAGCACCTGCGGTTTCTTCTACGTATTTTATTGTTTCAGGTCTTATATTCAAGTCTTTAATTCATTTTGAGGTCACTTTTGTATATCTGAGGGCTGTCTGGAAAGGATCCAGCCATATAATATGAAAAATAGAGGCATTTGTGGCTGGGTTTTTTCCATTCAGCCCCCATAGTGCCAGCAGCCTAGTTTCATTCTTTTGCATGTGGCTTTTTAAGTTTCCAGCAATATTTATTGAAGAGGCTTTTCTTTCTATATTGTATGTTTTTGGCTCCTTCGTCGAAAATTAGTTGCCCATATATATGTGACTTTATTTCTGGACTCGCACTTCTGTTCCATTGGTCTGTCTTTTTCTGCCAATAACAAACTGTTGTGATTATTTTAGCCTTTACATATAGTTTGGAATTGGGGAGTGCCATATCTCTGGTTTTGTCCTTTTTTTTTTTCCCTCTGAATTACTTTGGCTATTTGGTGTTTTTTTGTGGTTCCATACAAATTTGAGGATTTTTTTTTTTTTTTTTATTTTTGTGGAAGTTGCCATTGGGATTCTGATGGGGATTGCATTAAATCTTTATATTGCTTTAGGTAATATGACCATTTAAATCATGTTATTTCTTCCAATTCATAAATGTAGAGTATCTCTGTATCTTTACGTCTCCTTCCATCTCTTTTAGCAATGTCTTGTAGTTTTCAGTGTATAGGTCCTTCACTTCCTTTGTTAAGTTTATTCCTAGGTATTTTATCTTTTTTGTTGCAATTGTAAATGCGATTGTTTTCTTCATTTCTTTTCTGATACTTTATTGTTAGTATACAAGAACTTAGTGGATTTTTATATATTGATTTTGTATCCTGCAACTTTACTATATTTATTAATTGTTTCTAATAGTCTTCTGGTGGAGTCTTTAGGGTTTTCTATGTATAGAATCTATATATAGGGTTTTCTATATATAGAATCTGAAAATAGTGACAGTTTTACTTTTTTATTATTTGTGAATTTCTTTATCATCTTACTATATTGGTTCATTTCCCCCAAAGTGCTAGAGCTGGTATCTGCTACTAAATAAGTGTTGCATAAAAATTAAGAATAGGAACTTGGTTCAGATTTCTGCCTTCACCACTTACTAGCTGTTTAATCTAGAGTAGGTTTCTTAACCTCTCTAAACTTCAGCCTTCCCATTTGTGAGTCATTCTATGACTAAATGAGGAATGCATGCAAATTAATTGGCTCAGTATCTGACATATTGTAAGTAAATGTAAGTTGTTATTAATGGTAATTTTTTTGTCATTATTATTCTCTATCCTCACTTGATCCAGAATTTAGAGCCTGAGAAAATTTCTAAACATACTGGTCAATATTAGAAGAAGAAACCTATTTCTACATATGTCTGTCTGCTAGGTATTATGGTAGCAGAACAAAAACTAAGTTAAAATAATTAAATAAATGTAAGGCAAGGGGCGAGAGCAAACACCATCTGCCAGCCCTCCGTGAGTCATTTAGTAGTGAGTTGGAAGATAATGAAGGCCATTGCATTCTGGTCATGGCCAGGTCCTTCTGCTTGGCTGGTGTTATCGCCTTCTTCTGAATAAAAATAGCCCATGCATCTTTTATTGCAGGCCAATAAACACAGATTATGTGAATAAAAATAAAAGAATGGACAACAAAATCTTTGGGGAGATTTGCTGCAATTTATTTTGTTTCCTACTGTACCCATGAATTTCAGTACAATCAACAATTTAATCTGAACAGCAAGGCATTTGTTTTGGGGTGTTTATAGTCAGTTTTATACTATTTTCCTAGCAGGACTATTCATAAGAAATGTTCATTAGGGCCGTGAAAAAAAAATGTTCAGATGTAAAGCAGTGTGGTGGATTGAGTGCTGCACTGCACACATCACAAACAAAGCCTCACATTTGAGTCCAGCCCCCTACTACCTGTGAGAACAATGGGTGTTCCCTCAGCCTGGGTTTCTGTTCAACCAAATGGTTAATCAATCCTGTCATGTTTAAATGAGATTATATGAGATTATGAGAGATGAGTAAACATTTTCTTAAATGCTTTGTAAGTATTAGTTTATCATGATTAAAAATAGAAAGTTACTTTTGAAGGACAGTTTCACAATGCAATTTTTGAGACGAGGCTGGCTGACTACAAGTTCCTAGCCATGTGAAATTGCTTAAATTGGAAGAGTCGATGTGAATCAATTACTTGAATTTTGGTGACTCAGTTTTCTTACCTGTGAAGTGTGAATAATGACATACCCACCACATGAAGTTGTTGTGAGGATGCCGTGAGATGATCTAGGTCACATACAGTGCACAGTGTGCTTATTTGTGTGCTGTTATGGTTTTGGCATGCGAACAAATAGGAGTCGTTTCTTTGTGTTTTGCACTGTTAAAAGCAGTACTTTTTTGGGATCCTGGAATGGTTTACTGGTAATTTTATTTTAATTCTGGAGTTATGGAGTCACAACTAGAACTTGTAACTGGCCTTTTGGAGAGGGTGCCATAACAGAAAAATAGAAGATAGGAAAGAGGCCCTTGAAAAGGAAAGAGTAGTAAAGTACTTCTGGGTTTTGTTTTATTTTTACAGGTATTTCTATCATCAAACTGATTTTACTTTTTAAAAAGCAGGGATTATAAGAGGTATATAATATAAGGTAGAAGGAAATGCATAGGCATGGAGGTCTAGAGCCCGAGGTTATGGTCACCTCTCTGCCATAAACAACTGTCTATGGACATTGAATAAAAAATTTAATATCATTGGCCCCAAAAGTGTTGGAGGGGCAAGATCAGTGCTTCTCAAGCTAGGTCACGCATGAAAGTTACTGAGAGTGCCTTTGAAAAATAGTATGTCTGGTTCCATCAGGTGCACGTTGGGTCAATTGAATTGTTATTTCTCAGGGGAAGAACCAGTGAGGCTCACCAGCCACCCAACTGGGTGCTCACTGGGGTCTCTTTCAACTCTGAAATCTCATAACATCTGTCCATCTCTAATTACTGCAGTCATGTACATAAAGAGTGATTCTTAAAATGAAAACAGATATAGAGCAGTAGCTACAGAGGGTGAAGGAATTTAATTTAATCTGTTAGCTTCTGACAGAAAGCAAGTTAGGTCCTGAACCGCGCTATAAACCATGAAGCTCCTTATGAGTCAGTGGTGACTGTGACTCAACTGTACAGCCTGTATATTGGGCTCAGCTATCCCCTTTTCGGTTTATCTGTTCTTTATGTGAACAGTGCTACCGTGTAGAAGCTTGCTTCTAATGCAGGCAAAATACTTAATGCAACATTTAAAAATCACACATAAGGGCTCACCTCTGCATGTGGGCTGTAGGAATTGGAAAAAAAGTGGGAAACTTTCCACAGAGGGATTTTCTCACTGCTCAATCTCAGCATAGATCATCAGCCTGGAAAGAATGTTTTTGTAATAGAAATATTCAGTGAAAAAACACCACTGATTTCCATTTGTATCATTAAAATGAAGGAAGGAGCATATGGCTTAGATTAGGAAACGGAATGTTAACTATGAGGGTGCATTTGCAAGAGGCATTAATTAGGAATGAGAGTACCTCAAGTAGTTGGGAAACAAATTTGTTTAATAGCTTCATGATTTGCAGATGCCTTTCCCTCTTTCTTCACCATGATTCCAAATAAAGCAGTTTTATCTGTGCGGAACTAAGCACACTTGAAGTCACATGATTATTGTGCTTCACTCTGATAATGTTTGAAAGCAAGTTGACAGGATCTTCACATGAGTAAGATATCTCTTACAGCAATACACAACACAAGTCACGCTAAATCAGGATCTGATGTTCAGCCTGATATATTCAGGGCTTTGCCTTTAAAGGGACCGCCACTCATCGGACTACCATCACAAATGCGGGTGTGCGGTCTCTATGCCTAGAGATTCTCACTGCCCTGTAGTGTTCTTGAGTGGAGGACACTGCATGTGTCCTGTGTGTGTTTGTATCGGTTCCTGCTGTGTTCTTTGATCAGTGGCTGATAAATATCTCTTGAGCTTTGTGGAGCTGATGAAAGCCATGTGTCGGGACTAAGTATTTAAAATTTGATTTTTGACATCATCATAATATTAATATCAATCAGCACACTTTACAACATGAACATGAGGCCTTGGATACATGGAATTCTCTGGTGAATACTGGCTGGGGCATCTGACATGTGTGTTATTTTGGACCCTATACTGTATCACTTTCTTAAGCTAGGAGAGTTGAATGACTATCTTGGGACAAATAAACATTTCCTACAAGGACCCCACTTGTTTAATTGGTAGCCTTGAGTTTTAGAGCCTTTGCTACCCTAAGTGAACTCATTTTAATAAAAGAAAAAATAGTCAGCTGTTTTATTGGTTCTTGGTGAATAAGGCAAATATCAGTTGGAAATTGAGGAAGAACTTGTTTTCTCATTAAGGCAACATTTGTGGTGTGAAACAGAAAGGTGGGGGTATTTGGATAAGTGGACCAGGGTAGAGGTTAAGAGTGAAGATTCTGGAGCCAGACTTCTTGGCTTTAAGTCCTAGCTCTGCTACTTGCGGGCTGTAAATCTCAGGCCAGCTACTAAATTCTGTGTGCCTCAGTTTCCTCATCTATAAAATGTGGATGAAGACAGACTGAATGTGTTAATACTTGTGAAGGGATTAGCATAGTGTCTGCACATCAAAAGTACTCAGTGAATGCTCCTGTACATTGGGAAGAGCCCCATGTCGGTAAGAACAATCGATTATCTGTCTTCAGAACTGGGTTGCTCCTTTTTCGAAAATATATTTTTATTGTTAGACTTATTGGGTGACATCGGTTAGCAACAATTACATAATTTCCAGGTATACAGTTCTACAGTGCATCATCTATTTGTCACATTGTATGTTCACTACCCAGTATGAGTTCCTTTTCCATCACCATATATTTGGTTCCTCCTCCTCTTAGGTTGCTTCTGTGAGTCTAATTTAAGATGCTCCTTCCATTCCTTGGGCTGGTGCTAAGTGGTTTCATGATGCTAGAGAAGGAGTGTAAACCACAAATACCTAACCGTTCTTGTTCACGAAGTATAGATTAATTAATACTGCTTATAGGTATGTTGGGAGAAAAAAAATAAGACCATTCTTATAAATACTTTCAGCTCCACTGGGAGAATATACAGCAGGACCAGAAAAGAATATGTATAATAACTCATTAGTCAGATTTTTCCAAAAAATAACATTAATGTCATGATATGAAACATTTTCTAGTAAACAGGGGGTTTTTTAGCATCTAGATCCCTGAGTCACATTAATAAGGAATGTTACTAAAATTTAACTGATCCTCATATTATATACTCAAGTATTTGAATTTGGCTGGTCATTTATTGGAAACAAAACAAAAACTCATTTACATTTTTATTTATAATTTACCCCACCTAGTTTCAAAAAGGATTTAAGTCCACTGAATAGCACTTGTTAAACGTGTTTGAAAAATAGGAGTTACTTACTTATATTACCTTGTGGCTTTCGGTATCACTGCTTGATGGAAAGAAGTCAATATTTTTCTTCCTGGTTTCAACTGAGCACAGATCATTGACTCTAACATGTGTTGCTCATTAAAATCCAATAGAAACCAAAGAGGAAAATTCTCTCTTAAAGAAAAGCCACTTATCAGAGTCAGAATGAAATATCCATAGTATTTATTATTAGATTATGAACTAACTATAAATTGACAGCAAGTGGTCATGTTATTATGTTATCATAGTTTCTGACACTTCATGGGAGGCTCTTCATTATGACCCACCCAATCTTCAGTTCCTCTAATGTGTTTGTGGTTAACTTTTTTCATAGTTATGTAGCTGGGTTCTAAGGTAAGAGATGAATATGGGGTGCTAAGGGCATTGTTTCTCTTGACACATACTAGGACTTTCATAAAAGCTGGTGATGGTCAATGTTTCTTTCACACAGAGCATAATAATTTTGAAGACAATTGAAAGAGTACAGGAGGCTTGGGTTATAGTGCTACCATCCAGCTATCTGGAAATATAGGAAAGTCACTTTATTGCCTTCAAACTCAGCTCATCATCTATGAGATGAAGAGTATCAGCTAGTTCTAAATAAACTCTTTTCTAACTAATATGCAGTGATCTTAAGATGCTAGGAATTACATTACATTAAGCAGTTACATTAGTTTTGATGGATAATTCCTTAAAATTGTATTTACTTTGTCTATAGATCACAAAACCAAAATATGGAGGTTTTAGTATATTCAGTTATCTGACGCAGATCTAACCAAGGCTTTTCATTCTGTTTCATATAATTTTATGGTTATACTCTTATTAATGTGTCTCTTGACTTCTACTGTTTTATTTACTCTAGGAGCTAAGTGTATTTATGTACTTACTAGTTTATTGCACAAAATGGGGATATGTTATTGATTGAGAAGAAATATATTCTTGTCAGGCAAGTTGCTAAAATGAAAAAGCATTGATTCAAGGAATATTTATTCAGCAATCTACTAAATGGGAATAAAACAATGGATAACCCTTGAGGCTTGCCCCAAAAAGCTTATAATCTAGTAGAAGTACAGAAAATAAAAAGGTAATTATAAAACTTGTGTCGTACAGATAAGGACTAGGAAAGTGCGCACGTGGGACACCTAACGGGCCCAGGGAAGTCCTTGCAGGTGTCCCAGAAGCCATGGTATGTGAATGGGTGCCTGGAGTTAGCCCGAATTTGGGATTGTTTCAGGTAGAGTAAGGCAGTATGTGCAACAACCTGGGGGTGAGAGAGGAGCATGCATGTCTAGGAGCCGATGGTAACTTACAGTATATGCTAAGAGGGAAGAGGAGAGGGGTGGGGCAGCAGGGAGAGATGAGGCTACAGAGGAGCCCAAGAAGTTTCGGTTCGATCCTGAAGACAACGAAGCACCAGTGGAAGTTTTTCTGTAGAGGAGTAACATATAATATTAACATTAGAAAGCAAACAAAACAAAACACTCACTGAAATGTAGTGAGTGAGTTGGAGTGAAGCAGGGCTGGAGACAAGTCAGAGCTTTATAGCAATAGGTGGGACTGGAGGTGAGGGTGGTCCAAAGTAAGGTAGAGGCAGTAGGGGAAAAGAAAAGATGGATTCAAGGAATATTAAGGAGATAGAATCAATGGATTTGATAATTAATTCATTAAAAATATTTGTTGGATTTCTGTCTCTGGCCATTGAGTAATTGATATTAGATATATACTGCCATTGTAAATAACTACGAGACCTGGACAAAATTTATAAAACAGTATTTGCAGGCATCAGCTAGCACTTCAGTGCTCAGCTACAATCCTTTGGAAAGAGGAAACACGAGACGTAGCTCCAGATTCATACAGGCTTTCTCTTCAAGAACATTTCCCAGGAAACCCCAAGTAGAGAGCATCAGCTTTGCCAAACAAAGGATGAGTCTGCAGCTGCTAAATTGGCTGATCTTTGGATTTAGACAGCAAAAATAGGGGCCCTGCAAAGAAGAGGCCAAAACGATCTGTGTGGAAACTCCTCTCAGGTCTGTGGTCAACTCCTGGGCTATGCAGATGTCTGATGAAATTCCAGGAGGTTTGGAAGAGAGCCTGTCCAGGAAGGCTAAGAACTAGGGAAACATTCCAGGGCAGGAGGGTCTTAGAGTGCAAGCCCACCTGAGTGAATACGTCCCAGAAAGGCCACACTACTGAGTACATGTCATGTCTTAGGAATAAAAACAAAACTAGAATAGACCATTCTGACAAAGTTTAAAAACAGGCCTCATTAAAACAAGGCAAATTCGTACTAACTTAAGTGCCTGGCATAACAAAACTCAGCTATCTTTAGAAGAAGCAAGTATCATGCAGAGCCTGTGCAGTATATTATCCATAATGTTCAGCATTTCACAAAAAATTATGATACATTAAAAAAAGTAGGAAAAGCATCTGAGAATCAAGTGATAAAATAGTCAATAAAAGCAAACCTAGAAGTAGTTTAGTTGATAAAAACTTAACATTTATAGAGATTTTTACTATGTGCACATACTATTTCAGCTATGAACAAGACAAAAAAAATTCTCTGAACTTGTGGAATTTATACTTTAAAGAGAAAAAACAGATGATAAAGAAGATAAATAAATAAAATATTTGATATGTTAAATGGTGAAAAATACTATGGAGAAAAATAAAGAGAAATAAGAAAAGTGGGATTATAAATAGGGAACCATAAGAAGATTAAGTGTGTGGGCTGATGGAGAGGGAAATTTAGAGGTGTCATCCACATTTTGAGCTTGTGCTTTTTATATTGCCTTGAGATAGCCAAATATAAGAGGAAGAGCCAATTATATTTGTAAGGAGATGATTTGTTTTATTGTTGGACTCATTGGGGTGACATTGGTTAGCCAAAATTATGTAAGTTTTGGGTATACAATTCTATGGTTCATCCTCACTATAGGTTGTATTATGTGTTCACCACCCAGAGTCAGGGGGAGATAGTATTTTGAGACTGTGTAAGTTGAGTTATCTGTGAGACTTTCTTTTTTTTTTTTTTTTGTAGTATGTGGGTAGCTCCCTGGCTGGGAATCGAACCCAGGCTGCAGTGCTGACAGCGCCAGTGCTGAAGCCTTAAGCCGCTACAACCACCAGGGAACTCCCTGTGAGACTTTCATTAGAATTTCTTAGTAGGCAGTGGACACTGGAGCGCAGAAAATATGTATTCTAGCAATGTTAATTTGGAAGTGATCATCATATGATGAAAACTATAACTAACAGTGTAAAATAGGAAGTGAAAATAATGAAGTATTCAGGATTTCAAATACAGACATAGACATAGAAGTATATTGATAAGAGTGATAAATAACTGGATACATGGGATAGTGCAATAGAATATGTGGTCACAGAAGTCAGGTGTTTTAGTCAAAGGGAGTGATCAGCAATGATGACAAATGATGAGAAAACAAATCAAATAAGCACTAAAATATTTCTTTGGATTCGGAAACAAAGAATTCAGCTGTCAAGGGCAGTAATTGAAGAGGATTGTTAAGTTATAGGACTGTGAGGGGTGTGTGTGTTTATGTGTGTGTGTTTTAAGAATGAAAGACAAACATAAGTGCACTTCAAATATTTTTCGAGAGACTACTTAACTATGCAATCTAGATTGGAAAGAGATGAAAGCATGATAATATCTTGATTAGGAACATGGTGTTTTAATTTCTAGGATGATTCTTCAGTGCCACTCTGGAGACACAGAGAGAACATTTAACTCTTGTTACATTAATGCCAAATCCTGCACATCAGAACTTCCAGCTTTATCTCATATTCTTTCTCATTTAAATTGTTTTAAGTAATTTTTTGTTCAAAATATTGAAAAGAGAGAAAGCTTAATGGCAGTTTTCTTAGAGTATTTAACATTGGCCTCAGCAAAGTTTTATAGTTCAATTTATAGATATCTCAAATTAAAAAAAATAAAACCAACTCAAAAAATTACTGCAATCATTATTTTTGAGATTAGAATCCAAAAATTAGTTTTAAGTGGATACATGACTTTCTTTTGTGTTTATACACATTGTTCTTTAATCAAGAAGAATCTTTTATGTTTATTGCAATCTGGTTTGACCACTGAGTCCTAATTATAATAATTGATATTTTTGTCAGTAACTGAATACTTCTAAACCTTTTAAAGAAGGACTTCTATG
Source organism: Lyroderma lyra (assembly GCA_004026885.1). NCBI lineage: Eukaryota > Metazoa > Chordata > Mammalia > Chiroptera > Megadermatidae > Lyroderma > Lyroderma lyra. Next base: position 117,286 of record PVJL010003920.1, read on the forward strand.
CAAATAGGCCTTCTTCTATTAAGGAATGTATATGAACAAAGCACAAATACTTTTAGAAGTCTATTCACTTCTTCATTCAAATTTAAAATAAGAAATACTTATTTAAGAGAGTCCTGATTAAATTTCCAAGAACAAAGTAATAAAAAATTAGATTATTTTTGAGAAGTCGTGCTATAATATTCTAAGAAAAATAAAAGGAAAATTTGAAGTTCATATTTATACCAATGAAAATGAATTGTGACAAAAACATTATGCTCATTGAATGTCTTGGAATTTAGTCTATGAGCTTGCTTCTGACAATATCAAAAGACGTCAAAACTAAAATATTTTATCAACTGTGTTCTGTTTTGAAAAGTAAAGAATAAAGATTTACCTAATAGAAATGTGTATTTTTCCAACAATCACCCATTGATGTTTGAGACATTTAAATATCCACACCAATTGAAGAATGTTTCCTAAGTTTTAATGCTTTCTGCAGACTCAGATTATTCTTCATCTTGACATTTTTTGCATTAAAAACATCTAGTTATCCTAAGGTATCTCTTTATTCATGAATTAATAGAGATCATCAAGAAAGATAAGCTATTTCAACAAGTCATTTTGAAAGACTAATTGTTTTATTATACTGCTAATGCTGGAAGTGATCCTATGACACTTAAGCTATCTTGGTTCTGATAAACGGTAGAATATAGTGGGAATAATAACACTCTTTTATGTTGCTTGAGAGAGTATATTGAATAGGATGACCTGCTGGGCACTTCTAACCCGAGGGGAAAGATTATTCCTAACGGGGTATGAAACCACATACTGATCTGTGTTTAATTAGCATTTTCAAGAGTCTAGAAACATTTTGAAATATATAATAGTATGATTTAGTATGTGGTTTATATTTAGTTAAATCATATTCTAAAGATGAATATGATTTATTACTTGGGAATGAAAATCAAATTGTCACTTCAGTAGGCTAAATGTAGTTAACAGAGATGAGCAATTTATATTTTGCACATAGATACCCCTTCTGAAAAAAACTTTCATAATTGACCTGGTGTTTCAGGAGAGAATCCCAGTTTTTTCTTTATGTGGATGGAGGCAGAAGGAGAGAAACACAAATCTTTTTCGTCTTCTTCCCTAATAGTTGTTCATCATTTGAACTGTGGCTGCTTTCTTGCCTCATATGGTCTGAAATAATGGCCATGCCTCCCCATAAGTCAAACAAACCAAGGCTACTCTGAGAGCTTCATCCCTGGCCTTCCCACCCTCCCCCTAATTTCTTATTAAGTTATTGAATACTACTGGGTACTTTGTCTCAGATTTACAGGCCTTTTGGAGGGCACTAAGCAGCCATGCTCTCAGGCATTGTGGATGTCTAATTCCCCTACAAGGATTAGCTCTGCTTTGGGAGTTAGGTGTCACTAGGTCACTTTATCTGCCATTGGGAAGGAGCTTTATAATGGTCTGCTGGATTATAATTTTCCCATGATGCTTAGGATGGGGTACCTGAGTATTGTCACTTCACATGCCAATTTCCACAGGTCTCTGGATTTTCCTAGAGTTTGTTGCAAGACACAATAAAGAAGATTTACAGCTCTTCAGGACACTTCTGTGTATATGAAAGTATCTAAATAACCCTTTTAGATATGGGTGAGCCCAAAAGAATGAGCTGTGAACTAGTTATCCAGTTAGGTATCATCAGTGATAAAAGAATCAGAAACTTATTCTTGTGATTTAAAGCCAATCTTGACTTAGGTTTAAAGACAGCTGCCCTAATTAGTGGTCTTCCTTGCAATGGTTATTTTTATGTATCAACTTGACTGGAACTGGTACCCAGATATTTGGTCAAACATTATTTTGAATGTTTCCCTGAAGTTGTTTTATAGATAAGATTAACATTTAAATCTGTGGCCTTTGAGTAAAGCAGATTACTCTTCAGAATGTCCATGGATGTCATCCAATCAGTTGAAAGTCTTAAAAGAACAAAGATTGATGTCCCCAGGCAAGAAGGAATTCTGTCAGCAGAATGCCTGTGGACTTGGATGGCCACTCTTCCCTGAGTCTGCAGCCTCCTGGCCTACTATATCACATTTAGGATTTGCCAGTTTTGTCAATCTCAATCTCTCTCTCCCTTCCCTCTCTTCTTCCCTCCTCTCCTCCCCTCTCCTCTCTCTCTCCACACATATTCTCTCTCTCTCTCTTTCTCTCTCTCTCTCTCTCTCTCTCTCTCTCACTCACTCACTCACTCTCTTTCTGTCTCATATACACACAACCTGTTTGTTCTGTTCCTCTGGAGAACTCTGACCCATTGCTTAAGCATACAATCAAAATAATGCCTGGCACATGGGAAGAACCCAAATTATTAAATAAATCAATGAATAAAAATATATACCAGGAATTTTATTTGGGAAAAACAGTTTAAATACCTAATGCTTTTGAATCCAAATACATTGCAACTAAGTTAAGGTGCAATTTTTCTCACTACTTTTTAAGCTCAAAGGTTTAAAAAAACATGTACTAGTTCAGGAAACAAAGGTCTACATTTCTAGTCTTGTCATTGCTTATTATTGTCTTTGTGACCCTTGATCTAGCTAGGTCTCCAGTTATTTCTACAACTGTAACATGACAGTTTAGGGTTAGTTGATCTTTTAGGTCTCTTTGGTTGTAAAATGTCTTCATTGTATAATTTCATCTGAGGATCATTTCAGTATAGTTATTCTGAGTGTATCACTAATCCCCAGGGATTCCACTAACCAGCTCCCAATGCAGTAACATCATGGGCTATGTCAAGTCCTGATAGTTACACGGTAATGGGGAAATAAAAGAATATAGTCATTGAGTGCAAAAAGGTGTTTACTTTCCCATAGGCATTGCAGAGAAAGCTTGGAAACAACAGTTCACTCTATTTATAGTTGATAAATCAATGTTAAAACCTCCTTCACAGTTTTCTTTGAGAATAAGGAAAAGAAGGAGTAGAGCTAACTTGTGTCATGAATAAAAGTTCTTTCATTTATGTTCATTGCTTTGCCTGTAGAAATTTGTTTGTTTGCCAACTTACTATCTTGAGAAAGCTAAAGGTCATTTTGCAGCCTGGCATTTAATAGTCCTGTCTCAAATCTGATTTAATCTTTTTATTTTGTCACCAGTTGGCAGTACAATTCAAGTTTCAAATATTAAAATTTTGATGGCCTGAACAATATTTTGTTTCATCTCTTAGCAAACTTATTTTGAGGAAAATTCTGTGAATTTTGTCTGCCATGTTCACTGAACGGAGATAACCATCTAAACTGAAGAATAAACCATCATTGCAATTGTGAATCTTGTCAAAGGACAAATGAAAATGTGTTCATTCTGGATAAGGCATGAGTTAAAAAGTTCCCACTTTTACTAAATATCATGGGAAAAAATTAAATATCAGCATTAACTGGATTTCAATTAAGATTATTTTTCCTAAAATAAAGTGGCTTTTTGTTGATGAAAACTCAGTACTTGATCTCAGAAAATATGGACAAAAGGAGAACATTTAAAATAATAAAATCCCACCCATCCAGCAGTAAGTATGCTTAATCCATTGGTATTTATTCTTTCGTATGTGTTTTATACACACCAATAGACAAAGTCCCCATCCACCCCCATAACCTGCCCAACTAACAAATACACATGCGAGTAAGCTGGATGCCTTCAAAATTGAGCAGCCTGTGACATCAAGGTGGGATTATGTTTTCTCTAATATTAAAATTATGACACTTTTAACCCGCACATGCCAATACTTACGGAAGCCTGGTCTTTCCTTGCGCCTTAGTGTTTTTATGTGATGCGGCAAGAACGCCAAGCCTTCCAAATCAAGCCAGAGGACTCGTCTGGTACACCTTACCTGTATTCACTGCTTGGACAGCCTTCAGCGTGCCACATTTGCCTCAGTGTGTCCACTCCCATAGCAGGTCCTTGGCATACAGGTTAGGGAGTTTTGCCATGGACACACCTCTCCCAAGCTGGTGAACTCCAGAGTTAGAGCTCTTGGTAATCAGGTTTTGGCCTACATGTGGTTATTTTTGTTATTTCTCGGTTCCCTCCCAGGTATACTCAAGTGACTGGATTGGGCATTAGCTTTGTACTAACCTCAAAACCAACTCTCCTCTGATGACCTCGGTCCAGGGTTGAGAGAAGACCATCAGTCTAGACTTGCTGGCTATGGCTACTCAGGTTTTTTCCCAGTTGATCTTGCCTCTAGCCATGTCTCCACCAAGGTCCTGTTGGTTCAAAAGAACAGATATTCGAATTTCAAAGGGAATTGAGTTTTGGCTTGATCCTTTTTTCTTCTAAAAATCATCTTGAGTCCTATATAAATTTATGGACGTAATTGAGTACCAGGGAAAGGGGTCTACCTGTGTCACCTGTCAAAAGCACATATGAGACGACTTTGCCATGCCAAATATACCTAATTATCATTCATTCCTCTGCACATTGACTAGGCACTGGTCTTGCAGTAACCTTTCTGCTATGAATGGTCTGTAGCATAATAACACTTCTTATTTCCATATTTTCAATGTTATAAATAATGGTGGAAAAGGTCTCATGTGTAGGTGGTCATATGGCTCTTCAATTATTTTCTTGGCACAAATACCAGAAAAGAATTTTAAAGCTTTTAAAATATACTGCTAAATAGTCTCCAGAAACACCAGTTTATACCAGGATCAGCAACCCTGCACTTCACCAACAGAGAGCATTTAAAAAGCTAAATGTTAATAAGAATTACATAGGTTCCAGGTGTACAGTTCACAGTGCATTGTCTATGCATTGCCTCATATGTTTACCACCCAATATCAGTTCTCTTTGTCACCCCAGTAAATCTGAAAATAAAATAAAAAAATAAAAAATAAAAACACAAAAAGGAATAAAATTGCTTATCACACAGAAAAAAAGTAAAAAGCTAAATGTTTAAATGGTTCGATAGATAAAAAAGCTATGTTGCTTTAATGTATATTCCTTTATTATTGGTGAGATTGAATGTTTTGTTATGGTAAGGTTTTTTTTATAGACTTTATTTTTTGAAGAATTTTAGGTTCAGAGCAACATGGAGAGGAAGAGATTTCTCGTATACCCCTGCTCCACACACGCGTAACCTTCCTGACTGCCAACATCCCTCATTAGAGTGGTTCTTTCCTTAGGAACCTACACCAACACATCATTACCACCCGGAGTCCACTCTTGGTGTTAGATCTCACTCTTGGTGTCCTGGTAGGTTTTTAGTTTTTTTCTTTTGTGAATTACTTAGTTATGGTCTTAGTCCATTTTTCTTTTTATTGCCTTAAACACACACACACACACCACACACTCACAAGGCCTGTCCAGAAAGTATCTAGCCATGTAATATGAAAAATAGAGGCATTTATGGCTTGGCTGGCTTTTTTCTAGACAGCATTCATATGTGTGTATGTATGTATGTATGTATACATGTGTTCATATATGGTCACAAATTTCCTTAGTGCTCCAGAAAGAAAAGAAATTATTTACTCATATTTTCTATAACTAGCCTAATTTTTCTCATGAGCCCCCACTCCTAGGGAAGAACAATGGTGGAAGTGGTAGAAAGAAATTGAACTGTCAATGAGTATATACCAATAGTTCTAGTTTAAACAGATTTATTCTTAGACAACTCAATCTCAAGTACATGCTCAGATTTTAAGATATACTTTTCTTCTTCTGCTTCTTCACTAAGGTTATGTTGGTGGGGAAGTGTACTTCTGTGACCCCATGTAGTATGGGGGTACTTTATGAAAGGTACAGAGATGTTTAAGTGATCCTTTGTGAAGTTTATTGCCTATCCGGTTATTTATGTCTTTGGGGAAATCTCCTGAAGCTGAAGCTGGTCTCTTCACTTGGTCAGGCCCCTGACCCCCTTGGCTACCTCAGCTGGAGCCTCCTCCTGCTCTGTCTAGCTCTCACGTAGTTTCACCACTCTTCAGCCTTGGAAACTTTTCACCCTCAGGAAGGGCCAAGGGAAGCCTCATAGTATTAACTTGGGTTCTTCCTCCTCCTAACATCTTCAGGTGACCATTTTTAGTTCTTTTTCAGATTGTCAGATTGGGAATGGGGCACAAGCCTCACCTGCTTATGGCTTTTCTCTTCATCTTTTAAAACCCTACTACTACCATGGTTTGGGGTCAGGAGAAAAGAGCTAGGATACTTTCATCTGATTCTCTACTTCCTCGCTTCTCTCTTTTCCACATCCTTCTATAGTGGAATTGGTAGGTTTTCTTCTTTTCCTGTCTACCTGGAACTTCCCTTGAGTCATATTCTGTTCCTAGGGACAATAAGTTTCAAATATTGAGCTGAATCTACTAGTCTTGGCAATTCAAATTGAAATCAGGGATTACACAGAGAAAGGTGCATTGTTTTGGTATTTTCTAGATGTTAGATATTATTTGATTTATAAATATATATGTACATACAGATTCAGATGTTTAGATCAGACAGAATTGAGGTCTTTCATGTATGTTGCAAATGTTTATGCCCTCATTTTTCTTTCTTCTTTTAAAAAAATTATAATTTTGCTTATAGTAGAGAAGTTCTGCATTTTTATGTAGCCAAATTTACCAGTCACATGTAGTTTTTGTTTGTTTATTTCTGCATTTTGTAAAGCTCAAAAAGTCCTTTCTAGCATCAAGAAAAAAGTATGTTCATGTCTATTTCTTTCAAATATTTTATGGCTTAATTCTTTACCTGGAAGCATTTAGTATAAAATATACTGTGGCAATTTAAATACACACACACACACACACACACACACACACACACACACATACACATTTAATAACCACTTTTGAGCTCAACATTTTTTTTATTAATCCACTTTCCCCTCACTGACTGGAAGTATTAAATTATTATGTGTTAAATTCTTATTTGCTTGTCTTTGTATTTTTTTACCCTGTTCCACTGATGTGCCTGTCTATTACTTTACTAGTTCAACAGTATATTTTAAAAGTTAGCTTTGCAATATTTATTATCTGTTCAGGCTATTTCCCTTTTGTTTTCATTTTTTAGCATTTAAAAAATATTTTTTAATCTTTTCATGAACTTCATTCAAGTGATTTCTAGAATAATTTTTATTCTCTCAAAATTGACTTTGACATGCATTAAAAATTGAGATTAAATCTAACAAGTAAAAACTCACAAACATAGACAGTGGTTTAATGGTTACCAGAGGGTAAGGGGGAGGTAGAAGAGGGTAAAGGGGGTCAAATATATGGTGATGGAAGGAGAACTGATTGTAGGTGGTGACTACCAATGTAATATAGAGATGATATACTATAGAATTTTACTTTTGAAACTATATAATTTTATTAACTAAAGTGACCCCAATAAATTTAATTAAAAGAAGACTAAATCATAACCTTTAACTGTTTTTTCCGTAGAGCTTGTTAACCCCTGTTAATTTAGGGCATGTCAGTAATTATGCCTGTTGTCACCCTCCTCATCATTTTATTAAATCAAAAGTGCAATTTAAAAATTGCAAATTAGAATGAAATGTTAAGGCTTTTCTAGGTAACAGAAGCCAGGATAATTCTTATGACTTAGGTATTGAGGAATTGTACAAAAATATTTGCTTTGCCTTATATTATCTAGATAAGTAATGTGCATTGTTTCTATGGGTGATGCTTAGGATTCTATTTCTTCTGATTTCAGAAAGGGTTAGTGATTTTCTGTCACATAATTTTCAAATTCCAAGACTTTAGCCCAACATTTTTAGTCATTTCATTGACTAAACAATTACAATATAGAGGATGAATATTGTGGTTATTGTAGGGACTTTGGGGACTTGGATTTTTCAGTGTCTCCTTTAGTGACATTATGCTCTACAAACATCAAAGTCATCACATTGACTGCTTTGTGACTCGCATGCTTCATGCTCTCCAATAGCATTGAATAAATTCAGAGGTGGTGGAAGGGCCAATGCTTTTTGGGTAGTGTGTTGTGAAGTCATCTGTAAGAGCCATAGAATTGTATAATCATTCAGCTTTGAGCTCATAAGCAAAGTAAAAGATCCAGCTGCTTCCGTCTTATTCCTGTTCAGTGCTCTAGATGTTTCTTCTGGCTTAGTATTGGGCAGTAAAAAAGCAGACAGTTTGAGCTGGAAACATGATGAATGCCAAGGAATGACTTCACCTGAAGAGAACCAAAAATTAGCTGTGTCATCTTTAGGTGCCATCCATTACAGGCAAATGATTACAGGTTTTCACTCATCTATAAGGATTTCTATAATTTTTTTCATCTACTCTTTGCATTAATCCTTAGTATGTTGAATTTTATAAAAAGAGACTGTAAAACATGTTATTATTTCTTCATGGCAATAAATTAGCAAAAACTGTTTATTTGGTACTCATATAACCACCCACATTTAGCACAGATGTTCTGCAAAAGATTTAGGATCTGTTTTGGAAGCCTCTCATTAACAGAGATGAATTAGCAGAGTATTTATGGATAATATTAAACTGTTCAATTACATATTTTCTTTCTTGATCATTTTATAGAGTTCTTATACATATCAAGAGCACCAAAGTCCAATATTTTAATGGTTTTAAATGTCAAAGCAGTTGCCTAATTATAGGGCAGTTTGAGCAAACACAACCATAATTCAAATCCAGCCTTATCACAGCTCCATGGCCTTCTTACTTGTGCAGTATCCATTGGATCTGTATAGACCTGTTTGTCCTTTGGGAAGTTCTTATACATATCAAGAGCACCAAAGTCCAATATTTTAATGGTTTTAAATGTCAAAGCAGTTGCCTAATTATAGGGCAGTTTGAGCAAACACAACCATAATTCAAATCCAGCCTTATCACAGCTCCATGGCCTTCTTACTTGTGCAGTATCCATTGGATCTGTATAGACCAGAGTGGTTTTTCTGAAGGGATCTAATTTTTTTTATGGGATATTTGTCTCTTGGTTCAAAGGGCCTTTCGGAGCCTAATTCATATATAGAGTTCAGGGGCTATGTAGAGAGTGACTACTTGAGAGGGGAGTTAGAATGTAGTTATGTTTATCATGGACTCTAATTCAAATCCAGATTCCTGCATGCATGTCTCCTTCTCATAGACCTATCTCATTCTCTCAGGATCCCAAAAGTTTCAAGACAGGCCAAGACTAGATCAAACACATGCAGTCTGGTGTTCAAATGGCAGTTGAGAGATGGTGGTAGTTAAACATATGGAGTCCAGTCAGTTTAACCAGGCTTCTTAGGTATTTTACATACATTCGGAGTATTAAGTTACTTCATCTATGAAATGATAATGAGTATACATCCTATAGGGCAGTTGTAAGTATTAAAGAATATAAATAAAGCACTTGTCACATATTGTAGTGAGTACTGTCATCATTGCATAGTGTTATAATTATTACTATTATTGTTATTATCAAATGGAGGAGAGGATCAGTTTGGAATCCAGATTGTCCCCTACCTATATTGCTATGATAAGTCCTAAGTAGTTGCTGATTTATCCTCCAAATCTGTCTTGCCACATAGGTACCAAATATTAATGAGCTCTTCTAAAGACCAGAGCTTAAAACTATGGTTTAATTCTAAATTCTCTGCCTTTATTTAATAGCAAACTAAACAAGACTGAATTCCCCACTGAAGACCTCTTTAAGGTCCACAGAAACAGTACAAAAATGCTTGAGAGCTTTCAATACTTTCTCCAATATGACTCCCCCAAATATGTTGTAATAGTAGCTCCCAAAGAGCTAAATTCCCAAAGCAGTCTAACTAGGTAATGTTCCCCAGGCTTGCTTCATGCCTCTGACCTTCTGATCATGTGTTCTTGTTTTCCCTTTACTTAGAAATTAGCCCCTTGCTCAGTCTACCCAAATCATCTTCTTTCTTAAGTTCATCTTACATGAATATATTCTAGAAGGCTTTTTCTTATCTACTCAAATAAATGTTATCTCTCTCTGATCTCTGAACTCTACAAGAATTGTTTGTGCCTCACCTATTCAGGTATCCTCACCTTGTATTTTGTCTGTGAATTAGTCTTATCCTTATTAAGATAAGAATGCAGAAACTGATTGTACAACTGAACATTCTCTGCAGCAACTTACATTGTATCTTGCCCAGAGCAGAATAGTTTCCACTGCAGTCCTCTCAGTCTTGGCCCTGCTCATCTGCTCAGCGGCACTCTGGCTGGACACTGTCTTCCCTGGTTTCAGATTAAACACTGCCCATGTAAACTATTCATTGTAGATGCCTTCACTGAAAAAAGATCTTCAATGAGAAATATGTTGCCATTTGTTTTACTGTTCAATAAGGCCAAGAGAGTTTTGAATTTAAACCCAACCTACTATAGCCTGTGGAATGGCTCATTAATTGACCATTAAGCATGTGAATGTAAATAAAAACTCACTTCAATGAGCTGAGAAATATCCCACCAAACAATGCTTACTTTCTTGAGATGACAAGGGGATAAACATTTTTTGAATAAATCAAAATCTGCACTGACCTCTTTCCTATGCAGGAGATCCTGTTACTTCAAAGGAGGTAGGACAAAACTCATAGCTAGGAATATACATGCATATACACAAACCAGATTTCACCTGCCTTCCCTTTTCCAATTCATATATCTATCGAAATTGGCAAAATGAATTCAAGGAGAAAATTCTGATTTCTTAAGTTTTAGATGTACATCATGATAAAGATGAACATGACAGAAATGTGAACACATTTTCAATCAATGAGCCATAAATACTCCCTCATCATTGATGCGTGGTAGTAGGGTTTGCTGAGAGTGTGTGAGTATATCTTAAATAATGTGTTGAGAACCATCCTGTGGCGGGGAAGCAGAATGAAAGGCAAAGCCCCAGCCTTTTAGATTTGTGTATATTGAGGGTCACTGTGACAGCGTGGCAAGGCTCCAGGCTTTAAGCACTTAGCATTTGGATTTGGATTTTAAAAGATCCCTTAGCCATAAATTCTGGTTGCAATTAGAGCTGGTGAAAAGAAAAATGACCTAGGAGTTATTAATATGTAAATCTAGTAATTTGGGAAATTGAATAATCTCAGGTTAGGGTATTTGAATTTATGCAATCTAATTTTGACCAAAATGACATCACACTTCAACAGTTCTGCATAAATTGACAGCAAATTACATAATGTTTATTTTTAATAGTATAGAAAAAAAAAGTGTTTAAGGAGACCGTAAGGCAAGAAAGAACACACATGTGACTACAATGCATCCTACTAATGATCCACATCGTCAGAAATCTCATTCCCAAAATAGCCAAACGGTTTGGTAGAAAAAAAAAATCCAATAACAAAAGATACCATATGTTTACTAATGGGATGGAATGGTTTCTTTAGAATTATTCTCATCTACCTTTGTCTAACTGAATGTCTTATCTCAGTTTTGGTATAAGCAGAATAATCAAGTTTTCCTATTTCTGGCAGTAGTCCTGCCGTTGAGGAAGGTGGTGATGATAGGTGGAAATGTTTATTGGAATTGCTCAGTGACCAAGTGTGCAGACACAGCCGGACTCAGTCAGGAAATGGGACACATGACTAATCCATTTACAATATGGACATTAGATTTGCCATCTAGTTCTCTGCTTACCACCACTTAAAACCATCTTAAGTAACCTGAAATAATTGATTTGTTTTGAAACCTAGTCATATAGTTCTTCTGTCTGACTGAAATAATAAATTGGTATAGATAGCAGGCTGCATTAATGAACTCATAGCCTCTTAGTACCACAAATACTGAGGGGAATTTTGTAGTCTTTCAAGCTGAAATCTGGGTGAAATACTGGTTCAGACCCAGATTCATGGAGTCTTAATAATCTGTCTTTAATAGTTACATGAATGGTATATTTCATGATTTTCTCAAAGTTAAGAATTGTTTGAATATATTTGTTTGACCTTAATAATCTTTTATAGAATGCACTATGTACATAAATGCAATTGTTTTTATGTGGTTACTTGTATTTAAGGCTTATCACAGTACCGCCTCTGTGTAAAGAAGTATGCCTCTTGCTTGTTAAAAATCTAGCTAGTTAGTGCTCCAAGAGTGTCACTTGGCTTGAATATTCAAGGTTTTGGTGAAGAAGGTCATGTGAGTCATTTTGGAAAATGAGCATTAGTCTTGGTGTAAGAAAGCTTAAGTATGAATATTAACTCTCCTACTTAGTTGGGTGGATAGAAGCAAGTAACTTAAATTCTGAGCCTCATTTTCTTTTGAAACTTGGTGTTAGTAGTCCCTACCCTTTCTTCATTCATTTATTCTTTTATTTATCCTGTATTATTGACCACCTATTACGTTAATTTACTAGATTCCAGTGATACAAAGAGTGAATAATAACTAAGTCACTGCAGTCCAGAGGTTCATCATTAAGTAGCGGTATGTTGTAAAGAAGTAATGAGGGCTATAATAATTGTGAGTGCTATCATAATTGTGAGTGCTATCATAATTGTGAGTGCTATCATAATTGTGAGTGCTATCATAATTGACATAGGACCAAAATTTGAGGAAATTGAAGAATTATTTCTTCGCTTTGGGGGAAGGTTTCAGAAATGAGGTAACAATATAGTTTATAGAACCAAGAAGAGGATGAATAGGCACTAAGATATGGGAAGGCATGGATTGTTTAGAGCATTGTGCAAAACACTGTGTAATTGTTACTGAGTATGCCACATGGAGTGAAAGGAAACAGTCATTCCTTTGCCGTAGAAGTTTAAGAACCATGTCCATGGGGTCGCACATTGCTTTCATGGTTATCTGTTCTTTCAAAGAAATCCAGTGGATTATTCAAGCATTTATCCCCCATTAAAAAAACATGTTTCTCATTTTCATTTTTTTGTGCTTAAATGTTTAATGTTGCTTTTTAAAAAAAAAAAATATGAATTCCACCAAACATGCAGATGTGGGGAGAAGGCTGAGGCAATCTTTATTTTCCAAAGTCTTCCTTGGATAGTATCTTAAGGAGTTACACTGGTCATCTATCACCTTTTTTAACATGGTTGTATGAACTGCAAAGATACATACGAGGGCTGTCCGGAAAGTATCCAGCCATGTAATATGAAAAATAGAGGCATTTATGGCTGGACTTTTTCCTGGATGCTCCTTTTACATTGGCCAAAAATGCTATAATTTCAACATCTAGTCCTTATAATATTCTTAGGTGGATCACTTTCAGCTCCATTCTGTGAACATTCAAGTGACAAAAAATTGTTTATAACTATATGAACCCAGGAAGTCTGTGTAGAATGCAAAATTATATCTAAGTTTTAAAGGACAAATAGAAAGTGAATGGGTGTTTCAGGCTTAGGAAACCTCATAAATAAGATAGAGGCAAAGAAACTCAGAGCAAGGAGCGCAAAGGAGGATGCAGCAAATACAGACATAGAAGGGCAAATCGCAATTGCCTCCTTGCATTTGGGCTTTATTCAACAGATCCTTTGGGGTAACCAGAATTTTTACATCATAGAAAATGACTAGAGTTGTTCTCTAAAAAACATGAATCATAAATCGAACTATAGAGGGAGGATTGGGGAAAGGGAATCCAGCTTGAATATATAGAGAGTAAACAAGTGGTAAGGAAGGAAGGCTTGAATTGTGGTTGCAATATTGGAAACAAAGAACAAATTAGAGATATATTCTGAAAGTAGAATCAATTACCAAGCAGCTGATGGATGGAGGGGCTTAAATGATTCTAAATTTTGAAACTGAGGTGATGCTAGTTCCATTAATAGAAGGTGAGAGCACAGAAGGAGGTGGAAGAGAATGTTTCAGGACAGTAATATGGTGAGTTAATTGGCTGCACGTATGTAGTCTAACTGGAGATAATACACTACTTATAAAGTTAGACATGTGGGTTAGAGGAATTAAAACCTTTGCAATTGCCTGACATTTGTGTCTGCTTCTCTTCTGGTTTTTGACTAAAACAGACTGAAATGAAAGGTGAATTGTGATTACAAAGCTATCTCCCAAGTGCCTTTGGAATTAAGTAAAATATTGTTCTAATCTAATTATAAAATGGCCTCATCAATGTAGCCTCTTTTTACACTAATCTGTGTTTCCTCACCTCAGTCTCTAACTCAGCAATCTCAATTAGATCCTCAACAAATAATCTCTGTTTCTCCCCTTTGACTCCTGTATGACAGCTGGAAAAGGTTATTGGTTCTGAACCCAGATAACTTCTGTGTCTGTCTTTCTCTTTCTCAACTCCCATAATTAATCTTTTGCAGACTGACAATAATTCTACTGTTGTCATTTCACAGACCTAAATATACGGCTTTGCAACACTTCAGATAAGTTATTACTAGGTTAAAAAGGAATGGAGATACTCCTTTAGGCTTCTCCAGTTTCACCGTGTGTTGTCAGGTCAACCTTCTCAACACAACTAAGCAGGGACAGATGGTGCCCATTCCCTCAGTGACAGAATCATCCAGCAATGTCAAAGGCATTTACATCCTTGAGAGAGAGAAGCTTTATGACTAAAAGTTTCCATGTGTACTGTGTACTGCAGAATACAGAAATAAAACTCCAATAACAATTCATGTCCAATTATGTTAAACTTTAATTACATGAATCACGTAGAAGTAAATGCAGTTACTCTGTTTTCTTATCAATTCCCCAATGACCCTTCTAGAAGGACATTTGTGTGCTTGACTTAAAAGTGTCTATACTAACAATTTTGTAAAATTCAAAATTGGACACAGTTTATTCTTCAATGAATCCTATGTATTTTAAATCACTGAAGTAAACTTGAAAAAGGAAAAGTGAGATGTTTATGAAATGGCTACTAATTTGGATAACAAACTATATCTTCCATTTTTATAATCATTTTTCTTGTGCTATATTACTGTATTGAGTTTATCTGTATTGGTTCTATAAATATGACCTTAAAATACCTTATTAACTAACATAAAAGATTGACAATGAAGACATTTAAACTTTTTCTCATTCTATTTATTTCTCCCCTACTTTAAGGATATCTAGTATTAATTTTTAAACTATAAATTTAAAACTTTTTAAGAATCTCGTGACCTGAATTTTAGTCCCAATTCTGTCATTAAGTATTTGCATAATCTTTGCTAACTTTTTCCTCTGAATCTCAGATTCCTCTTACATAAATGGCAAGAGTTACTTAGCTAAGATCTCTTCCATTTTTGAAATTCTATTGTTGAATAATTTGCTCAGATGAAAATAGTAAATAGAAAATCATATAAATGTAAAATGAAATTTAGTCAGATATACAAATTTATCTTTCCTCATGAACACTGTATTTTTTTTTTTGGTCTAAATATAATATGTTAGTTATTTCAGTCTTCTCTCTTTTTTTCTGATCAGTCTTGCCAGAGTTTTCTCAATTTTATTGATCTTTTCAAAAAACATCAATTTGAGTTTCATTGATTTTTTTCCCATTGCTTTTATATTCTTGATTAATTTCCACTCAAAACCTTATGGTTTACTTTTTCTTCTTCTCTGGGCTTAACGTTCTTTCACCATGTCTTAACATGGAAGATTACATTGTTGACATGAGAGCTTTCTTCTTTTATGATGTAGGTGTTTACACTATAAATTTCTCTATAAGCACTTCTTTAGTTGCATCCTATAAATTTTTGTGTAGCATGCCTTCATCCACATTCATCTCAAAGTATTTTCTCATTTTTCTTGGGATTTATTCTTTGACCCATTGGTTATTTAGTACTATGTTATTTTATATATATTTGTAGATAAGTTTTGAGAGAATTGACATTTAACAGTATTAAACTTTTCAGTCCATTAAGATAGTGTACAAGGGCTGTCTGAAAAATACTCAACCCTAAATGCCGATAGTTTTCATATTGCATGGCTGGATACTTTCTGATAGCCCTCGTAGCTCTTGCGCATATTTTGTAAGATTTATATCAAAGTATTTCATATTTTTGGAGCTATTGTAAATTACATTTTTATTTCAATTTTCAATTGTTCATATATAAACTTATGGTAGATTTTTGGATATTTAACCTGTATCCTGCAACTTTGCTAAACCTACTTAATCATTTTAATAGTTTTTTTCATAGTTTCTTTGGGATTTTCTGTGTAGACAATCATAGTATATGAAAAACAGAGATAGTTTTATTCTTTGTTTCAATTCTGGTGCCTTTTCTTACCTTTTTTTATTGCACTGGCTAAGACCTCCAGTACAATTTTGAACGGAAGTTGTGAAAGTGGATATCTTTACTTTGTATCTTAGAGGAAAAACATTCAGTCTTTGACAATTAAGTATACTGTTGGTTATACATTTATTTCTATATATCATTTATCAGGTCCATGAAGTTTCCTTCTATTATTTGCAGAGAGTTTTTATCATGAACAGATGGTAAATATTGCCAAAGACTTTTCTGCATCTAGAGATGATCATATGGTTTTCCTTTTTGGTCTGTAAATATGGTGAATATTATTGATTTATTTTGAGTATTGAACTAATCTTACATTTTTGAGATATAATGCTTCATTTGGTCATGATGTATTATCCCTTTTATATATTGTTGGGTTAGATTTGGTAATATTTTTGCATATTTTTGTATCTATACTTATAAATTATGTTGATCTGTAGTTTTCTTTTTTGTAATGTCTTTTCCAGTTTTGATTACAGAGTAGTATCAACTTCATAAAATGAGTTTTAACTTTCTGAAAGAATTTATATAGAATTTGAGTAATCTCTTTTAAGTTTTTAGTAGAATTCATCATTGAAGCCCTCTAAACCTGTGTGTGTGTGTGTGTGTGAGACACACACACACACACACACACACACACACTAAGCTACAAGTTTCATTTTTTTAATATACACACATGTAGGGTTATTCAGGTTAGTGTTTCTCTTTCAGCGATTTTTGATGGTTTATGTTCTCAAAAGTATTCATCTATTTCACTTACTTAAATTTATTGGAATAAAAATTTCATTATCCACATAATTCCATTAATAATCTAAAATCTGTAAAATGCCCCATTTTACTTCTGGTATTGGTAATCTGTGTCTTCTCTATTTTTTCCTTGACAGTCTGGTTACGGGTTTATCAATTTGATAGCACTCGTAAAACAAAACAAAACAAAACAAAACAAAAAAACATCTTTCAAGCATTGAAAAGCATACTTAAGGTGTTGAAGAAAGAAGAGAATGGACTTGCTGCAAATTTGCATAATTCCATGCTCAGGATATTAATGATATGTGACAGGGATGCCCCAAAAGAAAAGCTTCTGTTCACATTTTATCTAGTTGGAATCGATGATTTTTAGCTTTGCAATTTAATATGGAGGAAAAAGACATGCCCTTATTCAAAGGCAAAGAGGGAACTATCTTCTTAAAAAAAAAAAAAAAAGCAACAGCGTCATAATATGGTTTCTTTCACAAGATGATTTGATGAAAACAAGAACAATGAAACAAATCACCAAAGGCTTTTGGTAAATCTGACTGCAAATAATAGCTCCAGGAGGGACCAGTTGATTGTGTTATTTTAGAACTCCTTAAAATCAAATGTGCTTCTCTTGTTCAGGGAACCATAATCTCTTGATAACTGTTTATTCTCTAAAAATATTATCATACAAAGTACTTGCCATACTGTGGATTAGGGAACATAACCATAACTTAATATGGAAGAAAGTACAATTGAACTATCACACTAGAATAAACATTACAATCATATTTGTAAAACACATGCAAATTAATTATTTTAAAAGGAGGATGAATCCCTTTCCTCTCAGGACAGTATAGAGTCTGCAGTATCTTCTTTGCTCGGTGCCACACTGAAGGAGGTACCTATTCTGACTCTGACCCAGAAGCTTGGGAAAAATACCACATAGTTCGGGGACTGAGGTGGAGAGTAGCACCCTGAGTCATCTATACCCTCCATGTGCAATCATACACTTACTTCTCCCTCAGAACAAACTCATATTGTATTGAAAATAAATAGCGACTTTGCTTCATGGTCTTGAGGCTCTCCATATTGGAAGAGGACAGCAAGCTAAGTTTGGACAGTAATGTAGTTTCTACAGCAGACAATTAAAATTGCTGGTGGGATAGTCACAGTTCCAGCATTTTGGGCCAGCTGACTATGGCATCAATTCTAAAGGAGATGCAGTTTGTAGCTTTGAGGTCAGGGAGACCCATAGAAAAAATTGTCAAATAGCTGAGTGTTTCCATGAGCAGCTTCCTATCTCAGTATATCAGTGCCCCTGTTTTTTTCCTATTTTTGGTCTAGGATTCTTGCCCTTGAGTTTTGGCAAGACTGATACTACAAGAGAACTGACTTCTCATTTCCAGTGCTTTGTCATAAAAAATTCAGTACAATTTCCTCCTGGCTCTTTCTCTTGGGATACATGCTCTAGGAGCTCTGAGATTACAAGGAGCCCCACTACTCAGAAGCCATCATCCTGGAGAGATCATTTGAGAAGATATATAGATATAGAGATATCCAGCAAGACCCAGCTGTTCTTGTCCCCAACTGTTTGAGTCCTCTCAGCGTCAATCCAGATACATGAGTGAATCAGCCTTCAGTTGGTTACAACCCCCAGACTTGAAGCCTGCCGAAAGATGCCCAGACATAGTAAAGCAGAAGCAAGTCCTCCCTACTCCACTTTGTCCTAATCCTTTATGCACAAAATTCATAAACATAGTAAGTAGCTTTTTTATGCCACCACTTTTGTAGGTAACTTGTTACACAGCAATAGGTAACTAATGCAGGCATCTGACCCGAAGGCAGCCAAATTATAGAAAAAGAGTGTGGTTCATTATGAAAACTGTTTGATAAAGACAATTAGATTTTCTCTTTCTGAAATTTTGACTTGAGATACAGAGAAATAAAGTAAGTCAGTGGGAACAAGAGAAAAGTCAGTGGCAGCGGCTGTGAAGTGTAACCCCCTAACAAGCAAGAATGTTTCTAATATTGCTAGAAGTGAGGCTTCTGGAGTGAGCCTCCCAAGTTCAAATCTTGGCTTTGTGAACTTGAGAAGTCACTTAAATTTTCTATGCTTTAGTTTCCTCCTCTCATGTACAAATAAACAGAAAGCATTTAGAACAAGGTGTAATATATAATAAGTAATCAATATTGTTATCGATACCATAGCATCTCTTCTGCTGGGGGTTCAAGGAGTTAACCAACTAGAAGAACCCAACCTAGAAAACCGAGGTTCTTCCAGTGCCCCATAGTTTTAGGGACTTTGTAAGCCCAGCCTCTGTGACTTCTGAGTGCCCCTGGGGCACAGGTGGGTGTTTGAGGTTCTTGCCTTCTTTGTTTTAACACCTGGTGTTGCTCTAAAGCACCATTAATTAAGAGAGTTGTTCTTTGTAACCAAAGAACTTACCTAATAGTAAGTTCTCAGGCTATTTGCAGTAAAATGCAAGTGTGTGGGGGTGTCTGTCTGTCTGTTACCTAGATAGATGAATAGAGAGATCTATCTCCCTGTTTACATAACTAAGGCTCCCTTTTGCAAACCTTGGTGAATTTGAAATTATTTGAAAGTTATTTTCAATATGTTGGTTAATGTCTCTCTGATCACTGAACTCTAAGCTCCAAAAAGGTAATGGCTGTCTTTTTTTCACTGCAGCATTGCCAGAAACCAGCTAGAGGAAGAGCTCTCAGGCAGGCCTGAAGTCTATCCCGAAGAAGTGAAATGTCTGGGACCTTTGATTTAATGCTCAGGAACATGGAAGGGTGTTTAGTATTGGTGTTTTCACCTGGTGAGCAAGCAGGCATAGAGACAGCCTCTCTAGAGCAGTCCAGAAGAAAGGGAGTTTACATACCATGTTGAGAATAGCAGAAGCGAGCATTTCTAAGGGTCTCACCATTTCCTTTCCCAGTAGGGTTGTATCTGCACATCCTGTGGGCTCTGAAGCTCATTCCTCCACTGAGAGCCTCCCACTATGTCCCAGCTCCTAGTTCACAGATGAATTCTTGTGTTCTTCACCTGTAGCTTTCTTGCTCTTGGCATCTTTCCTTCTATCATTATCTGCCCTGTGACAGCTTTCATTAGGATGCAGAAAACAAACTCAGTATATATTTGTGAACTGGAACTACCAAGGAGACTGCTTTAAAACAAAATTTCAGAGTTCTGTAGACATTGTAGCTGAGGTTGGGTAAACCCATCTTTGCTTTTTTCCCCCCTTTGTTCATTTTCATATAGTTGCAAAAATTCCACATGTGGGAGAAAACATCCTCTGGATTTCCCAAAGTTATGTGCTTTCTTTGAGAGAATAATACCTCATACCCATTAAAGAAAAGCACTCAACACACACAGATCACCAGAATTAGCATGTAACTGAGAAATGCACTCTTGGAGATCAGCTAAGCAGACCCAGTAAAGTGCTCTGTGTCTACTACCAGACTTGTTAGTGGGCAGCACGGTTGGAACCTGGCACCTCCACTGCCTAGATCACACTCATGAATGACAGGTAGTAACAGTCATACTCTTTAGCATTTTGATCACGATCCTTTTTGCTTCTCTGTTGTGTTCAGAAGGAGGTATTGGAGAATGAGGAGTCAAATGCAAACCTGACCTTTACCTCGGGAAAACCCCTAAAGTGAGAGTCTTGGCTACTTTCATCAGGAGAAGGGTGGAGCGTCTTGTGCTGAGACCTTAGGAAAGTTCTTTGGCTGCTCTGGACCTCAGTTTTCTCTTTCGAACACACAGAAAAGTAGAAAAAAAAATGGTGCATCTATATACACTGTCTGGGTTCAGCAATTGCTAACATTTTGTCTTACTTGCTTTGTCAATGCATAGTTTTTTCAAGTCATTTTAAAGTGAATTATAGTTGTCAGGGCATTTCATCCTTAACTATGTTAGCATGCATATTCAGAAAAACAACATTTTCCCCTATAACCTTAAGCCCATTCACGAGGTGATTCTAGAATCCTGGCTCTGGGAGCGTGGGGCTTGGTTTTCACTGGAGATTTATGAGAGGACAGACAGGAGCAGAGATGACTATACCATGAAGCTCATGCAACCACACCTTTAAGCTTTCTCACTTATATAGGCTCCTTTTAAAGCTGTTTACATTACATTTTTCAAGGAAAACTGTCTTATCTGTAATTGCTTAAAACGATTCTCCTTTCAATCTGGATTCTCTTCCCTTATAATCTCCCCCAAATTCATTCATTCATGCATTCTCTCTCTCTCATCCTCTCATCCTCTCATTCTCTTTTATATCTGGTGGAATTGGAATGGTTGTGAACATTTTAGGGATTTCATTTAAAAATATATTGGATAATTAATTTTGTTTACAATCATTGCTGTGCAACACGAAGTAATTGCTGGTTCACCAGGGGTATAATGACTTCTAGGAACAGCCCTGCTAATCATGGCTAAAAGTCTTGAAACGATGTGAACTATGGTGCCTGGTGCAAGAAGTATGTGAGGACTGGAGCAAACAGAGAAGTTGAAATGAGTGGAGCTTGAGTTACTCTGGCAAAAGCCATCCAATCAGAAAATGTGTAAAGTGGGAAGCTGAGGATTTGATTTTCATACATGCCTAATCAAAAAGCAGGTCCTCTCTTGTCAGCCATATACTGGCTAATGTAGCATATACAGTTAAATATGCAATATGTGTATTACACGGGAATTACACAAAATAGAATTTATCAGGAAACTTACTGCTGTACTATGCTGTGGATACCTCTGGGTGAAAGGTTGCATATTTTATGCATCTAATCATATCCTGTCCTACCTTAGAGAATCTCACTCATCTTTACTTAAGAAAGACTGGCAGTTTCACATGAAGTATGATGCAGAATTATCACTGGTACTGCAAAATGACAACTGTAATACACAGATGAAGTAAATAGGGCAAAATATTAAAAATCATTGAATCCAGGTAGTAGGTACATAGATGATTATTGTGCTTTTGTTCTATATTTGAAAGCATTTATAATGAAGAGAAAAAAATCACCTTTGTAAAATCTACTGAAGTTTACATAAGGGGAGTTGACAACTACAGGTGTGTATCAGTAAGTTGATGTGTATGATAGAAGAGGAATTTGACTGGACAGTTATACTGCCCAGTACTGTGGACTGGCAATTCAAAACTGCATTTTGATTTAACTTATTTCAACTTAATTTTGTATATTTTTCATGATTGTTATTCATATCAGTTCTCACATATAGCTGAAATGAAGCATGCTTGTGGAAGCCAAACAAAAACTGAAAAGACAGAAGATTATGGAGGGTTTAAAATGTCAAAAACCTCCACAGCATATTACAATGGGATAGAAGAGTTCTGGTGTCAAAATCATGAACAGTTTTTGAAGTTTTCAATAAAAGATAACATTTTATTTATTTTTTAAAATTCATTTTTATTGTTAGACTTATTGGGGTGACATCTGTTAGCAAGGATTACATAGGTTTCAGGTATACACTTCTACAGTGCATTGTTAACAACTTTTTAATTATGCAAAAGCAAACTAAATTATTTCTCTATTTTCTCTATCACATTGCAAAGTATTATTATATGGAGAAGCAATCAAAGAGTATACATAGCCCCCAAATTTAGGAAAATAGAGTTGTGTTAGGTGGTTAATTAATAAAATATGTTATTGTTTTATATTTTTTATATTTGTGCTATTTAACTGTTGAATTTTGTAATTCATTGTGACTTTTGTATTATTTAAAATAATATACACCTTTGCACCTAGTTTTGAATTTATAATTTTGTAGTCTTAAAGAGGACTGCAAAATACTATATTCTGCAGGTCCCAGAATTGGTCACTTGTCATCAACTTTGGATTTTACAGTATTCAAATAGAAAAACTGTGTTTTCTGTTCTTCTCAACTTGATTTTTCCTAATGGCACACTACAATGTTAAAGCTGATGGAATATTGAAAAGTCATACATTTTAGTATGTGGGGAAGCTAAAGCTTAAAAAGATGGTACCTTGTTCCTTGTCACATAAGGATGTAGTAACACAGTGGTGAGGATTTGGGGCTCCTGACTCCTGGTCCCCGCTCTCCTGGTCGTGCTTTGGAGCCTCTTTTAAAAAGACATACATATGATACTCAAAATATGGCATCGATGAGATGACTCTGTGAAGTTTACTCTCTCGATTCAGTCGGTCACTAATTTATGCATCAAATATGCAATGAGCTCTGGGGATTTACAGGTAGCCCTTCGCTTTAAGCAGCCCACCTTAAGCAAGCTCTTAGGAGCAGGATTCTAGACTAATACAGAGAAGTATGGCAGAGCGGACAGTAACTA
Source organism: Lyroderma lyra (assembly GCA_004026885.1). NCBI lineage: Eukaryota > Metazoa > Chordata > Mammalia > Chiroptera > Megadermatidae > Lyroderma > Lyroderma lyra. Next base: position 140,491 of record PVJL010003920.1, read on the forward strand.
TCCATAATGGAACTCCAACAGGGGAGGAACATATCTTGTGATCTGTATTTTTGTGCCCCCACATATTCCTTGGGGTGGGAGAAAGGAGGACTGGTCTTGGCTTCATCAGCAACCACAGAAATACTTTTTCAGTGAGTCGTATTATCCCGTACTCTCCATTCTTACTCTAATTCAAAGGAAGTGAAGAATGTTAGGAACTTCGTTACTTCTGAATCATCCTCTTTGATATTTAGTCAGGATTCTCCAGAGAAACAAATAGGGGAGGGGTGTGTGTGCATGTGCGCGCGCGCACGCACACACACACACACACACACACACACACGTAAAATAAAGAATTGGTTTATGCAATTATGAAGTCTGGCTTGAGATGTCCCAAGATGTGCATTCTAAAGGACTAAGAACTAGGAGAGCTGATGGTATGAATCCAGTTTAAATCTAAACTCAGAAGAAGACTGAGAGCCCCACCTGAAGGCCATCAGCCAGCCAGAGTGACTGCTCTGTCCTCAGCCTTGTGTACTGTTCAGGCTGACAGCGGCTTGCATGAGGCTGGCCCTCGTTTTGGGAGGGGCTGTCTGCTTTACTCAGTCAATCGATTCATATGTTAATCTTATCCAGAAACATCCTCACAGACACCCACAAAAATCACCTTTAACCAAATACCTGGGTACACTGTGGCCCAGTCACGTGGACACATTGAAAGTAGACATCACATCCACCTCCCTTCTTTCCTCTTCTATCTCCTTTTTCATCACTACCTTAGATTGGGGTTCCCTAGCAGCAGACCCTCAGATAAGGATTTATAACAAAGTGGTTTACTAAGAAAAGAAATAGAAACAGAAGAGGAGCAGTCAGTGGGACTGAAAAGGAGAGGAGACTCGGCAAGGGTACGATATTAAGCAAAGTACCAGGGAGGCTGACTTCGTCTGAAGCCCCTGAAGATGATTTGGAGGATTGCAGGCTGCACCTCAGGATGCCTTGGTCTGGGGTACAGGGGTATTTATACCCACACAGGGTCAGTCAGCAGCCACGGGCCATACCTGGGAAACAGAAATTTCCAGTTGCTTTCTGTTCTCTGTCCAGGAAATGTAGGCTGGTGGTTAGCCCTCTGATATTGAGGTGTCACAGGTGTGAATTTTGAAATTGAAAGCACCACATCCAGGGACATTTCAAGGGACTTGAGGGAGTTGTATAGACACATGCCAGGATTGTCATTGGACCTCTTAGCAATGATACAATAACTCAACATTATCAAGGATTCATAACTGAGATACTGGACTGTGTGCTTTTCAGACATAATAGTATTTGATCTTCATTTCCAGTATAAGAGTGTAGTCTTCACTCAGTATAGATGAAAAGGCTGAGGCGCAGAGTGAGTAAGTGGTCTGCAGGGACAGGAAGGGACAGGTACAATTTTTCTCTCCCCGCTGCTGCTGTCCTCTGCTTCATGTCCTTGCCAACCACCCATAATTATCTGGTGAAAATATTATCACTTGCCATGTAAGATAATGAATAGAATGCCAACATTTCCATTTGTGGTAGAGAAAACCTGTTTCATTATTTATAGTTTTACTCTCTCATACCTTGTTAACTGTCCATGGTGTAATTCTGCATTAATTCAAAGTAAAACTTCCTGATACTGATGAATAGTAAAGTACGTCTAAGCTGGCAAACAAAAATGTCCTCATTGTCTCTGAAAGTGTATTTTTTTAGCTGCTTAAAAGATACTTGGCTGATGGAATGTTTTTACACCCATGTTTACACTTTGGGTTTCAGAAATTTGCTGAATATAAAAGAAGTTTTTAGATGACAGAATGTAGTGTTACTTTTCTGTAACAAGACAGCATTTCCAAATTTAGCCATTCACTACTAAATGTAAAGAAAGTGGTGTAAAATAGTGTGTAAGCCATAAATGCTGGGAGCTTCCTGTAGTGGTGAGGCATGTACTTCACGTCCTGAAGTCTCCCCAAGGGACAGCTGTGTGTTTTTTAAACAAAAATAAATACGTTCATA